>VZTO01019929.1:92202-150889 GCA_013400615.1 Syrrhaptes paradoxus | reverse complement strand
GGTCCCTCTCCCCTACACTACTCTCCAACAGGTCAGTACCCAACTTATACTGGAACCTGGTGTTGTTCTTGCCCAGATGCAAGACTCTACACTTGCTCTTGTTAAATTGCATTAAATTTTTCCCCGCCCAAATCTCCAGCCTGTCTAGGTCTCGCTGGATGGAATTACTCATTTTCAGAAGATAGAAGGTTTCACAGATACCGAGTGGATCTAGAGGGGCTCAGCTGAATGTTTTGTTCTTAAAGTAGCTGGTACCTCAGTGATGTGCTGGTGTGGAGACACGTTCTAGGGTTCTTTAGTTCTGCTCAGCTTTGCAAGGCTCAGCCCCATGTGCTCACAGTGATTTAGGACACAAACTCCTCCTGGATCTGCACAGTGCTGTGGAAAGTCCTTATAGATTTCTGCCTGCAACTTTTCACATAAATCTTTCCAGATCTGGTCCTAAATGTATAAGAAGTACCTCAGAGAGAAAAAGGTCTTGTCATTAAAATAGCACAGTGTAATTCAGAATTACTAATTATATTCCCTGGATTCCCTTTAACCATCTGTGTTGCCTAAAGCAAGTGGTGTGAATTTGCTATGCCTCAGTTTACTCCTCTGTAACACCGTTATAATATTTGCCTCTATTATAGCACAGCGTGTGTAAAAAATAATTTGGAATTTTCAGATAAAAAGTACTTTGAAAGTATATGGTAGTAGGGTGATTATGACTTTAAGTCTTTACCTCATATTATTTTCTAGACTATTTATTATTTTACACTTCTCCCACCTCTCAATACAGTAGTCATCTGTTCAATTCCTGAGAAACTGCATTTTAGAGCATTTCATAGAGGTGTTGGTGGCATATGGTCAAATCCTAGTTTGGCCAGTTTGCCAACTGAAATTCTCCCAATAGTGGATTAAGTATTTTTCTCTTCTAATGTCTTCACCAAAGCTATCCACCATGAAATACCCTTTGCATTTCGTTCCTGTGTAGCTATGCGCTAGCGAAGCAAGTTTATGTTTCTGACTGTTTTGACTACAAAGTAGTTTGAATTATTTGGGGAAATGCAAGACAAAATTAATAATACTGACACTGTGTATGAAATACCAGTGTTTGAAAGCACATTTGTGAATAACTGTTTTATTTCAGATTTCTTATGGGCTGGTCCTCGCACATTAAAAGAAGACTTATATCCTGTCCAGTCTCATGTGTGCATTTTAAATTATGGAATGAAACAGAAATTCACCTATTCCTTTTCCTTTCCTGCATTCCCATAGCTTGAAAACAGTACCATTTGTTAAAAAAAAGGCATTATGAACAGTTTATAATGTGGATTGACTCAAACAATGAGAATCTGTTGGATGCTAGGTTTGTTTGGGCTGTTACAGAATGCTCTTTCAAAGCGTATTAAGACAAGTACATACATCTATGTTATCTTGTAATGGGTCACTTAAATTTTTGTGTCTGGAGAAGAACAGGGTACTTACTTAGATCTAAAAATCCCAGACAAAACTATACCACAAAACCCAGCAATGTTCTGTGTCTACTTGTGGTCAGTTGTAAGATAAATGATGAGGCAAAATTCAGATTTAAAACTGGAATTTGAGTTTGAACTATCAAGGAGTTTGTTTGAGTCTGGAAGTACTAGCTGATCTCATGTTTACAAAAACCACAATGACAAAGTATATCTGTGGATTAAAGAACCAGGGCCAGATTTTCAGCTAGTGCAAATTGCGGTAGGTCCAGTGAACCCAGCAGAAATAAACTGATTTATGCATCTGATTTATTTGCATTATTTATTTGGAGAAAAAAAACCTTTTTACTCCTCACACATACATTTGCATGGATTCAATTGTGACACAAATGTTTAAAAACTGGAGATAGTAGCTTCAAGGTCACCTTCGAAAATGTGTTTATTGTATATGAATCAACCACGTGTAAAATGAGGACATATTCTTACTGTATAAGAACACATTGCAGTAAGCTGCACATTTCTCCACCCCTTTGACATATATTTGAATGGCTTCATCCCAACATGACCTTGAAAGGTTAATTTAAATTTTTTTTTTTTTTTTTTTGCTATTTGCTTTAAAAAAAAGGGTTTATGTAGGACACGTTGTTCACTTGATGTTAAATCTCATCTTACAAGGGTGTTCTGGAATGTGTTGGAATAAATCTCAACAGTCATATTCCCTGAATAATAGCTAAATGCTTGTGAGTGCAATAAGAGGTATAGCTCAAAATATTGCATGACTAGAAAAAGCAGTATTATTTTAAGACTCAAATACTTAGCGCTTTCCTGTTTTCTCTCAGAAGTGTATCAGTAGGTACATTCTTTAAGAACAATGACATCTTGGTTTCCTTAGACTGCAGAAACCCCATCGGTGAATGCTTCTGATAGAAACCAGATTCTGCACGGTGGAATCCACTGGAGCAACGTATCTGCAGCTCGTTTGTGCGTATTCTCCACCTCATTTACATATAAATTACACAACGTATGGCGCAGGGACCGCTTCGTCCCCTCAACAGGAGGTCATTGCGGGAGAAGGGGATGCGGTGGGGAAAGCTGCTCCTGGCCCATGCTCTGCCCGTCAGTCCCCAGAGCAGGCAGGGTCTGCAGAGGCAGAGTTTTCCCTAGGACACATGTGCTGATGGCTGGTCCAGGACATGGACAAAGGTGCAGCCTGGCTGGGAAGGCAGCAGCCACCACCCAATGTTGTTCAGGCATGAATTCCTCGGCTGGTAGGGTTGCCCTAAAGCCCTTTATATCTGTTTGATCCCCATCTCTCTTCTTAGCTTTAAAAGTACTTCCTTGAGTGGTGTAATCATGGGGCAATTTTCCTCTCATGCCAAGTTTAGATATTGTATATACCGCTTGTATGTTGACTTGGGTGACATTGTTCCCAGTTCCCAGCGAGATAGGGATCAGACCACCTCTGTGCAGCTCACAGACCAAAGTGTTGCACCAGACAGCACGAGGTTTCTTCAGAGCATTTTGGAAGTGGAAATTGGAGTCATTTGAGGATTAGCATTTGGTTAGACGGGGAGATGAACCCCAAAACACAACATCCTGAAATTGCTCAGCTGTTGTTCACTGTTGAAGGTTTGAAGGCAGAGATTGCAATCTGTTCGTGCCGGATCTGCCTGCTGTACAGTTTGCAGAACAACAAGCAAGACAGGTCAGCACTGGCCCCCCTTTTCTCTGTCTGTGTAACCTGGTATTAGTGAAAGAAAGCAAAAAGGTTTGAAATCCTACTTGAAGCGGATACTGGTTACTTAAATCAGCATTATGTTCAGCAACAACAGGCACAGCTGTCTTGACCACACACAGACCATTTCAGCAATTGCCAAAGTGCAACACTCGTTATGAAGCCAAGTCTTAAATTATGGTAAGCAATGAAATAACCAAAGATGTTTTAAAAGTAAGCACGTCAGTTCCATTAATATGAAATGTACCTTTCTGATAATTCTTGACTTGTAACAAATGTACATTTGCCAGTTTTGTGAGCAGCAAGACTATGGAAGGTAAAAAATTGCTTCATAAAAATAAGCTAGCCAGGATTTTATGTGAATGGGACTTAATGACTATATAATTATAATTTCTAAGTGCATGTAATTATTAAAATAGAAACAGACACAGAGTTTTCTGCTTTCTGTAGCTTTTCACAAGCTTTTTGGTTTTTTTAATCAGATTTGTGATGAAAATGTGTGCCAATCACAAGGCTTGGAGGGGTGAAAAATTTAGGCTTCAGTTCAGCAGATAACTTGAGCATGTGTGTGTGATTGTGCATGGAGAGCTCTTTGCTGAGTTTGGACCCTAAGAAAGGCATATAGATCTTTTCAGGGAATTTTGGCGTTTTCAAATATTTTGAGCTGGTCAAGGAAAGGATGAATCTGAATTTGTCCAAACTGCTTTAGTTGTGTGTAGTTTTGCCATGTAGGCTTTGGGGGGTGGATAAAAGTTATTTCCCAGGTTCCTTCTACTTAAATTCCTTCTATTTAAACCTGTAATAACAATTTCTTGTTGGCTTTTAAAATTCAGTCCGTCCTGGGGATAAAATGAAGACTAAAACATTGCACAAGGTCACATCACTAGGAAATAAATGAATGAGGGAGAGAATTACAATGCAATGATTTCACAGAAGCATGTGAAACCTGTGTGCTATTTAACCTTGTCCAAGCTCCTGGAAGCACACGAGAAACTGCTTCTCTAAGTCTGACTTTCCTCTACCTGCAGCCCTTTCAATTTTCTCCTTCAAGGTATGTCCAGAAGCTACATAGCATCAAAGGATAGCATCAAATCTCTGTCTGTTTATGAAGCATATTGTAACTTCTGCTTCACTGCCTCTCTACCATCAACAAAAAGTCCTGTCTGCATGCCTGCACTAGTCTGATCTGTCAATGTTAAGCAGAAAGCACAGTCTAGCAGCCCACACTTCACCAAGGTGGGCCAAGGTTGACTTCTACCTGTGGCCACTGGATGAAATGAAAATCTAGCAAAGGAACAGCTCATATTTTGAGGTCAGTAATTTTCACACTCTCATTCTGTACTTCCCAGAGGTAGCAGCACACAGCAGCAGTAGAAGGTAGCTGCAGACAGACTTCAGCTGCCTTTCAACTGCTGCCTTGGCTGGGGACTAGTTAAGAATTAAAGAGGAGATGCTTCTGCTGTGGCATGAGCTGGGTCAGAGATGAGCTGCTGGTGCATCCTGCATGGAGGATGGTACTGCACCAGCATCACTGGGCGCTGACAAAATCCAAGAGTTTGTGAAGTTTCTCTGCTACAGTCACTCCTCATTGCTTTATCTCCCTCTTTCATTACCTTTTAAAGTCTGTATAATTAACTTCCATTATTATCCCCCCACCCTAAGGAGATTTATTTCTTTGCTAAATAAAATTATCTTTAATAAAAGGGAACACCACGAAACACAGTGTCCCATCACTTGGAAAAAAAAATATTCCTTTGTGTATCGCCTACAACTGTTGCAAAACTGCAGAAGAAACAAATGTATGTCATCATGATATATCTGTACCTGCAAAAAGTACAGCTTGTTTAAAAAAAAAAATCAATATTTTGTATGGTGACAGTTGCTCTACACTTTTTTTTTTCTCTTGTAGAGCAAAGTAATTAGTTATTAAAACCTATGGGAATTGTTAGCAGGTAGGGCCCTGCTGTCACTTTGGGTTCAGGTTTTGGTTTTTTTAAGATATGCATATTTATTGCACCAAGAATGGTCAGCCCTGAGCAATCTGAGAGGTGAACAGCTCTGTTGAAAGATAGAGAGAGAAAGAAGAGATGTGGTGAGGTCCAGGAAATAGCATATTCAAAAGACAAACACAGCCTTCTATTTTCCCATACTTTCCACTGAGCAATGATCATGGAGCAGATCCTGCCTGACGTGGGGCAATGAATCTCAGCAACAGGTTTCCAAATTGGAGATGTCTGGGGAAGGGTGTCCAGGGTTCAGTGCACGTGGCTTTCCGGTAGAGTTGTCTCAAGTGCATTCCTACCCTCAGCATTGCAGGCTGTAAAACCTAGAGCAAAACAGACCCAGAAACAAATTATTCCAGACTATGATTTTACCAGTGCAGTGGGAACTGACACTGGGGCTTTTCTTTGATAACTGGACCTGAATGTATAAACAGGCTTAGAGGGAAACTTAAGGCATGTGGTCTGTACGGTTCCACCTTTGGGAGAAACTGTCCAAGCACGTGTATTTGAGGCCACACGTGCTGGGCACTGTGCTTTGAACTTTCCTTTGTCCCAGAAGTCTGCAGCAGAATCTCTGTCGTGATGCTGTCTGGGATGCCTCCTGGGCACAGGCTGTTTGCTCTCCCCTGGTGGCACTGAGACCCCATGATATGGCAGTCCTGGGCCACCTTGCCAGTGCTGAGCCAACTGCCTTTATTACAGTTTCTTCTTAGCTCCAGTTCAGTGGTGCTGTAGGTTTGCAAGTTGGTTTTTCAAGGATGTTTGTCAGTGAAGGTAAACCAAGAAAAAAAAATTGCAAATTTATTTAAGCAATAATTCATGGATTTATTTACTACAGGAAATTTTCAAGTGTAGACAAAATCGTACATCTAAGTACGTTTCATTGCCTCGTGTCTGTCAGTGTTAGAGGCCCCTGCATTGCCCAAAATCCTTCATCTCTCCCCACCTTTACATGCTACCTCCCTCTCTGGAACATGGAAGTCTAGATTTTTCTCTGTTTCTTTTCTTCAATTCACTCCCTAAAGGAACCATTTAAGGACCACATCAAAAAATAAACAAATATGTTCTACTCTCATTTGTCAAGCGACCTTCTGTTCCATCACAACGTGCAATGAAATCCAGATGATCTGTCACGTAGTACCTTCACTGGTTTGGTTCAGACTTGAAAAGTAAGTTTGCCCTGAATTCCAGACAACGGTGAGTCCATTACTGGCTTCCATGTGAAGTGCCCAGTATCAAACAGAACTTACAAATTACATGTAGCTTTCCCTATAATTTAATTTTTTCACTCTTCCTCCTAAGTCTCTGGAAAAACCTGAAGAGATTTTTCTGAGTTTTTCCTGAGTTAGAAGAGATGACAAAATATGGAGCACTCACACTAAAAACAGGGAGAAGACTTGGCTTTTGTTGGGTTGGAAGCTCCTTTGGACCCCACAGTAAGCCAAAAAAGGCAGAGGACGGTAGAGACACCAACATTGGGCTGGAGAACCACTGTCATCAGCAGGAAGTTGAAGACAACTTATCGGTATGCTGGGAGGAAGAGATGAGAGTAAAAGCACTCGTGCCTAGGAGAGAAAAGAGCCTTCATCATGGAGGATGATGCAGAGCCTGTAGGAAGGTTTTGCAGGGGCTGAAGGGAGCTGCTGGCAGGACCAGGAGCAGACTGGGAGCAGCCTGCAGGCATCAGAGCAGCAGGTTGGGACGAGGCAGTTGGTATGGCTGTGCCTCACCTACCAGCCTCTGCAAGTCAAATTGTTGCTTACTCACATCTCAAATTATCTACAGTTTTCCAGCCTGCGTGTGGGAATTGAGCCCCGACGTTTTAAATTAGAGACAGTTATTTGAGCATCACAGGTATAATGCAAGGATTTTGGTGGCAAGACCTTGTCATACCAAGGTGATTCTTTAACATGTACTTCAAGATCACTCCAAGTGCTTGGTAATATGGCAGGATTTAGTTTCTGCAGGAGTCAAATGCCCTACCGGTGTAGGATTTAGTGTATCTAAATCACTGGAATATATGGAATTTCCTTCCATTTAGTGAGACCTTAAAGAAAATAATAGACCAGAAGAAAATACAAATTTTTCTCTTCTTATCCATCAGTTTCTAAGCATAAACTTATTTCCTTCTGTGCCATAGTAGTTTAAAACCAGAACAAAGAGCTGGTGAGAGTAAGCACAGCTATGTGCTAATTTATAACTGCTCAGAGTAAAAGGCAGTTCCAGCTGACAGTAGCTTCAAAAAAATTGTGTCTCCTGTAAATTAGGGTAAGGGAACTGATCACTGAAGGTAAACAGGTGATGAAATACTTCATTAGTACCTCATTTGTAATTTATGTCTGCTGAAGTAGTTGACAAAGAATCAAAACGTAAGTGGTAGATTTCTCAGAAGTGCAGCCTTTGAGGTCACTGAAGTGGATTAATTATAACCCAGTGTAAAGCACAGCCTGTCTCTGTGTCAATTACCAGTATTTGATAACTGAAATTATGTCAAGCTCTGTTCTTCTTCAAGATGCAGCCACACATTTTAAAATCATTATGATTGTAAGCATGAGCTTCACATAGCTAATGAGTTCAGCTCATTTATTAAAGTTCATTTTGACTTAGCAGATAGTAGCTAAGATTCAGAGGGGAGTGGGTGGCAAGGGATCCAGTTCTGCAAAAATAAACGCTTTTTCTTATCCTCTCTCCCAAACCTGTGCAGGAGAAACAAATTTAGTTCACTTGCCAAAGAATAATTTAAATGTACTGTAGGAGAAAGAGTTGAGGGAGTCAACTGCTATTAAATATGACCTGCTTCTAATGGCTATCAGAACTCCAATCACTCAGTGAAAATGCTGGGCTTAATGGACTACCTGCTGTTCATATTCCTAATAGCAAAAGGACTGATAATGTACCTCTACCACATCTTGGGATTTTCTTTCCTCTCTTCCTCCCTTTTTCGCACTCTTTCCTAGACCTGCACAAGTATTGGGTAGGGTTCGATAACATCTGTTGGTATGTTATCAATACCTACCACACGCTCTTTGGTGAGTAACTCTATCTTGCCGTAGCTGTGCAACCTGCTGCCGGCACACCAGCCAGCACGCGCTCCCTGCACCCAACCCATGGCAGCGTTGCCTGCACACGGTAAGAGAACTTTGAAAGCACTGGCTTTGGGGTTGGTTTGGTTTTCTGATGCAAAAGCATCTAATGCACTGAGCTGGCATCAGTTCACTGATCACCAGGACACCAACTTTGTGTTTCGCGTGCACTCTATGCTCAGCATAGCTGCTGCACCAGAGCCCTCGAGCGGCTGTATCTGGTGCTGTGGGTTCCCACCTCTGGCAGAAATGAGGCCAGATCTCAGCTGTACTGTCAAACAGAATGGCTCCAGCTTCAGCCGTGGTCAGACTTTGGCCAGAGGCTAAGGAACAGTGTTTGGTCAAGTGAGATAGTCTTTCACTGCTCCCTGCTTTCAGTTGAAGTATCTCAGTTGTAAATGTCTCTTACCGAAGTAACTACTAATATATGATCCTGTTGTGTAGGTAATTCCTTGTTCTATTTTGCTCTAAATGACATACAGGCTGGGGTCAGACAGCATTATCATGGCTGTAACTTTATATAAAACCATATTCCATTACTCATCAACAATCTTCAAAAAAAAGCCACAAGTTAATTCCTTGAGGTGGACATAGTACAGTCAGAAGATTTTCTTCTAAATAATAAATTTCTTTTAAAGATTAACAACATGTGCTGCTAATGTTTAAAGTACAAATTTCAGTTTGTCAGTGCAACTCATCATTCCTTATTACACATTGTGAAATAATTTTAAGATTCTTTGTGTGCCTTTAAGCCAAAAGAATATCTGACAACCACCCAAGACCTCTGCTGCGGAGTCCAGAGTAAGTATATAGCTGTGACCTAAGCTGCAAATGTCTAACCTGAACCTCATCAACATAACTGAGGAAAATATTTTTTTTATGTCTCTGATTTAATAATACTTTATTTTCCAATTGAACTGATGACTCAAATTTGCATAAGAGTGCCATTTATGTCTTTATTATCAGGATAATATGGCTGTTAATTTTAGAAGCACCTAAATGGATTAAGTATGTGGAGAGAGAGATTGAGCAGAATATTCACCCCGGGGTGGCTTTCTGGGCCTGCTGAAATCAGCAGAAGTTATAGCCTCTGTGTCAATGCATACGGGATTTCAAATCTCATATTTTAACCTCCACTGTTTCAGGGAAAAAAATATTTTATTGGATAAACAGCCAGAATGTTGAAACAATCCCTCCCTAAATATTTTACAGCAATAATGACACTGATTTCTCCACGGCATCAATCAAATTGGAGCACTCAAAACCACTCTTTTCAATATAAGTAAAAATATGCTACAGATTGGAAATGAGGGAAGAGAACTGGTATGAAGGGTATTATAAGCTATGTCTAGACTTACCTGTTAGGAAAAATGATGGCTTCTGTCCAGCCCACACCTCCAGTTTTATTTTCTGTGAAAACCAGATTGTGGGAAGGTGGGAGGGAAGAAGGAGGGACAGCTGGTGCATGCCTGTGTTTTGTCCCTGTAGGGAGCTGGGATGTGAGAATATGTAACTGGAAAGTGGAAAATTCTCCCCACATCGCTCATCTAGATACAGCTAAGTGCCCGCACTGACAAAGGAAATGGCTTTTTTCATGGGAATTCAAAAGTGTTTCCATTTTTTTCCACTCATTTGGTTAAATATAGCTTTGTAGACTCTGACTTTTCAAAAAGCTGGGCAATAGATGGGATTGTTTCATTGTGTGCTACCACTTTAATGGTACTACGTTTGAGATGAGCTTAATAACTCTGATGACTCAAAGCCAGGCATCTACAAAGGTGCAGGAACAGATTTGCAAAGACCTAGTGTTCCCAAATGATCTCCTACATGGCACCAGATCAATGGGTACAATCAAAAAAACCAATTCCCATTCTCTCCCAGTTCCAATTCTGCCACCCCAGCTCAGAGTTTTAACAAAATGTCAGTGCTGAAATTTTGAGGACTTGTAAAAAAAGTTTTCACGTCCAATCCTGAACTAGACACTGGTTAAGAAATGCAAACAGAACAAATTGATTTTTCTAGGCTGCCCCTCGTGCTTCCTGCCCCTTTTAGCAGATATTTATCCATGGCTGGTAGGAATTTGTGTACCTCTAGAAAAGGTGTGTGGCTGCACCAGCCTGGAGAGGGGCAAGACGGCTAGCCCTGTGGGATGGCTCAGGCAGAAGCAGATGGCCCTGAGCGGCCAGGCTGGCGTGGGGACAGATGGCAACACGGGACAGCTCAGGAAGGGGAACATATGGCAACATGGGATTGGCAGGAGCACAAGTCTTTACGGTGGGCTCAATTATGACCCTGGTGGGTCTGGATTTGCCTGGGAGAAGGTAAAAAGCTTTTACGTCTTCCTGTCATGGTTAGATGACATGTCCCTCCTCCGACATGGGCAGGGCTGCCACGGGCTGCAGGATGCTGCCGTGGATGTGCGCTGTATCCGGACAGGGATGTCAGCCGCTGCAGACTGCTGAGCCTTTTGGAGTATTTTTTTCTGCTGTCATTTCAGCATCTAAGTTTTAACACAGATGTTTTTATTTTCATCAGCACATGGTTCGTCAGAGGTAGACCAGGATAAAAGGCAACATGTGCACCACTGAGATTTAATGGGCTGATTCAGCGTGCTGTCATGTCCTTTGAGACATGGAAGGCAAATTAATCTGCCTGTTCGTCATCTTAGAGAGCTGACACACAATAAGTATCAAAACACAGAAAAACATAAAAAACACCTAACTCTGTAACGTATCCATTGTCTATTCTGCCTCCCACTTTCCTTATCTTTGGGATGGTAAAGACACTAACCAAGAAATTTTCTTGAATTCTAAAGGAGCTTTTTAGGCATAAATACTTTTTTTACCACTAACCACTAACTACCACATTGTACATGTAGAACATAATTAAGATGAATAATAAATTAGGAGTTGGATGTCTTCCCATGTCATTTTGAACATGGGAGGCAAAGTTGAAAAGATTTACATGCTGAACATTATGTAATATGCTTTCATATACATGAGCCTAATATTTGTCAGTATGCCTTCTGTATTTCGTTGCCTTTGTACAAGCTGTCCACCCAGAAATGACATCTTTTGGGCATATATTAAATAGATGGAGAGGAAGTCAATTAGTTTGGTCACATTAAACTGCTGAAGGACTCCACAGATAGAGCACAGCCTGCTTCCCTGGTGAGAACAGGATGAGATTTTTTTATAGAGAACATTAAGTGTATTGAGCAAATTGCATTCAATGTGTTATGCTGTAGCTTTTATAACTATTGTCATTGAATTTTTCACTTTTCCAACATACTTCATCACCTCTTTCATCACCTCTTTTATTGAACACACTATTAGTAGAGCAACATCTATTACAGAGGTATAGGAATTAATTAACTGGTTATGATCTCTGGACACTGAATATAACGGATTTGGTGGTTATATCACTGAGACCAATTTCCTGCCCATGGACAGGAGGATGCAATCCCACAATACTACAGATGGAAGCTCTTGTTAACAGGATTAATTTCCTTTTTTGGGGGGGAGGGGAAAGAAGCGGTACAGTTAAAAATGATACTTCATATTTGGGAAGAGATTTCATTTATTCTAAAAGAGACTACCTTAAACTGAAATCCACGTACAGATGTGAATCTGGACTGCTCCAAAAATGCAGCAGTGTTCAGAAATGGATTTTTGTGATGTGATCCTAGCAAGACAGATCACCAATGTTAAGATGGAGATTTGCACTCTGAAATCCTTCAGTGCCAGGTTTGCTGATGTCTGCTACTTCCTTTTGCTTTTTTTTAATAGAAAATTTTCATGGTTGTTATTAGGGAATTATTTTAGCCATTCAAGAAAGACAAATGGCTTTATAATGCAGTTTTTGTAAGGAGTATATATTTACATGGTGATATCCTCAAAAGACTAGAAGTTAGTCTTTTTACATGTCTTTTGCATACATGAATGATTAATATTGCTGGGTTTCCTGGCAATAGAAATACACAGAACCTCCTGTATCTACCTATCAATAGCTTGAGTTTATCTAACATTGAATACTGCCTCTGAGATGATACATATCTCTATTAGTACTTAATTATCTTTCTTTATCAAGCTGGTATCCAAGCACTGAAAGGTCAGAGTCAGAACTGATGTGTGTTAGGATAGTGGCACTCAAACAGATGGAGCTATGAAGACTGATAACCACTGTTGATTCAACTGAAGATTTAAGTTTGACAGTTATGTTGTTTAATAATTTTTTTTTAAAAAGACTGATTTCTTCAAAAGGGTCCATTCTTATTGCCTACATTCCCCATAGGTTTTAATTAAGATATCTCCAAACTCAGAAAATTATTTTTGTTTCCTTTCATGCAGGAATGTTTTCCTGTAGTTTGGGAAGATTGTCCTTGTATTTCATAGCTGTGAAATGTCACTTAGCATCACTGTCCAGCTCGTTACAAATGTATGTATTCTGCTCCATTCAAGTGACCTTTGGATGATACCAAGAAGTTATAGAGCTTATAAGGCAGAAATCCCTTTGTAGAAACATCGTGAACCATTTTCCTGTGGGAAGAGGGCTTCCCCACCTGCAGTAGGATGTTTGTTGCCTCAGGAGAATGGCAAATAAGATCCACAATTTATTTCGGTATTTTGAGGCAGCGTTCTCTCCACTGCATTCAAAAGGCCCAAAATCCACAAAATATAAGAATGAAAATTAGTGTTTTCATAAGCAAAGCACCATGGTTAGTCACGATGCTTCCAATTTGCAACATCCCAGAAAGACGAATGACCTTGCTTATAGTTGTTATTCTAAGGGATGTATGATGAATGAGATTTTCCAAATGTATTCATGAATAATAATATCACTTTAATGATACTTCTATCTTTGCATAAAGCAGATGATTATAAATAAGGCCAATGGGGACTGATAACCAGGTTCTGTAATTGAAATCATGTCTAGAAGAAATACTATAGCATGGCTTTGCACGTTTCAGGACTACCCAGAAACCAATATTTCTCCTGAAAATGGTGGACTGCCTACAGCTATCATTCCAGCTATTTCTGAGTAATGGTAATAGCTCTGGAATGACATCTGACTTGAAGCAGTCAGGTATTAAAATACCAGACAAGCACGGCTGCCCGTACCTGACTGTACTACAGGAGCAGTGGTCTGTGGCAAACTGCCATGGCAATATGTCCCTTTAAGATGGAACCTCTCCAAAAGGCAAAAGTTCAAGTAGGCTTGGTATTGGTAAGGTCTATTCTCCCATATCCAGCTTTAGCAGGGACTTCTATGCTTTTTCCTCTTCTTTTAGCAGTTGCACAAAGTAATGGTAAAATATGGGAAAAAGGAATGTAAGAAAGAACAGACAAAGTCTATTCAGAGCATCTGCAAAGTAAATATGAACTCCCCTAAACCTAATGTAATGTGTTTCTTACATGAGAAGTGTAGATTAAGCTAAAAGCCTGACTTCTTTGAAGGTAACGGTGACAATCACAGTAGTGTTGTTTCGTTCAGTCTGTTCTGTCTTCTCCACCCTGTGTAACTACTGAGCTTCATTCTGGGTATATATATATATATATTTATTTTTTTTTTTAGAAATAATGGAAATAACTTAGATGAAATTAAATCTTTATTTTCTTGGGCATAATCCACGAGCCTCAGGAATAGCTGATGAAATATCCTTGCATTTTTAACCAATTGTACTAATCCAGTCAACAGCATAATTGCACTCAGAATCCCTTAGGCCTAATTTGAGTGTAAGGAAAAGCTACTGTGCTATTGTTAAACTCCTTGGGTTTAATTTTTTACCAGCCAATAATTACAAAACACAGGAAATGACATGGTGAATGATGGAACTATTTTGAAGTGCAAATTTATGAAGCAGCTGCAGCAAATCAAGTGGTAATTTAATTAGGGTTATGTCCTAAAGCTGAGGTGTAGCGAAGAACATTTCTGAGATACAAGCTAATTCAAATCTGGAGTAGTAATCCCACATTTAGTAATTTCAGTGCTATAGCTCAGTTAATTACAGCATATTAGCAAAATAATGAGATAATTAATCTTCAAATGAAGTTCTTGTCCACATGCATATTACAGAAGAATTTGACTTATCCTTTCTTTGTATATTTTTCCAAGAACAAGTTATGACTAATTTAAGCTAGAGAAACCCTTCCTCACCAAAATACCTATATTCTTTTCTTTTCCAAGCCTATCAGGTTTCTGACAACTCATTCTTTGTTTAAATGAGAAAATACTTTCGTAATAAAATCTGCGAGAAGAATCTCAGAAGGTATTAAATTCATTTTATTTGTCAATTAAAGACTATTGCATCTATTGCTTTTACTTTTACAAGTAGAATATATGAACTATTGCTGAGCCATTTAATCTGTTCCACTCCAGTTTTACTTGTAGCACAGTGGTTTCTATCTGCACTTTGAAAACACATGCTTTTACAAGCAGGTAGCTGTTGGCACATTGCACGCAATGTATTTTATACATTAAGCAAAGCAGCAGAAAATAATACCTTTTTTTCAGAAATGTTAATAGTCATAACTTTAGCAGACTTCTCAGTGAAGTGTTTTTTTTATATTTTATAAATATTAATATAAATATTCATTTTCTATTTTGAGCCTTCTGTTTTGTCCACAGAACACTCAGCATCACCTTAAATATACACATACTCTTTGTTCCTGCTTGTGTGCACACTCAGTTACAAAAGGCAACTGTTGTGTGACAGGCGTGCTTCAATCTTTTCACACCAGATCCAAAATTCTCTGCATTTTTGGAGGTCCTATCTATTGCATTTTCCATTTGCTTCATCATCTTATTCACTTGCCTTGCAAGTCTGTATCAGTTTGCTTCAGCTGATTTTATGACTGTCATGGACTATTTTGAGTTTTCAATATTTAATGTTTCCTGTTACTTTTATCATTGGACATAATTGAACCAGCTTTCCACTCCTGTCCTCACTTCCACAGGCAGTTTCACTGGGTCTGTATCCCACGAGCCTCAGGAATAGCTGATGAAATATCCTTGCATTTTTAACCAGTTGTAGTAACCCAGGCAACACCATAATTGCGTTCAGAATCCCTTAGGTCTAATTTGAGTGTAAGGAAATGATGAGTAGGGTTTTGCATGCTGGGCACATAGTCACAGATATCACATTTAAATGCATTATTTTTAGTGTCACAAAGGCTAATGAGTTAAGTAATGGCATAAAAACAGATCTTATCCTCCATGGTAGAAAATATGTAAAGCTGGCAAAACAAAAGAAGGAAAAAGAGCAAGACTTTGTGTTTGTCCTTCCATCTTTCACACTTAGTTGACTCCTCTTTGAGGAACTAACTAGATCTACTAGTCCTAAAAATTGTGGTCCAAATTCAACAAACTTGAAACTATGCATTTCTTCTCTAATAATAGGCAATGGCGTTGGGAGCATGTGGCTTTAAATCATTTTACCTAAACGAGAGTTGCATAGTGCTTGTCTCATGTAATTGTTGGCTTTGTAAAGTCAACTGGAGAACAGCTGTCTGTAGAAAAGACTAGTCCAAACAACCCAGATGTTTGTATTCAAATTATACTTCACTGAAAATCTTGGAGGATGATTAAAAAAACCCCATATACCTCTTAAATATTCCAGTCTAACAACATAGAGAGATGTGAATGAATATATACATATATTAAAGATGAGGGAGAAAATGGTAAAATAAGAATGTTGATTGGTGTTTTTTCACTGTACCCCTGTGGCCAGTGGATCAAATGCTCAGTAGCTGCCACCATACCTGTAGTCTCCTCTTTGCTGAACGAGCTACACAGGTCTAAGCCCTGGGCATGACTCAACGTACAGAAGCTGTAGCTTTCTGGTGCAATGAAGAGATCAGTAGACTTCATTTCACCATATGCTGTGCTCTCCTCCACTGCAGGAAGAAAGACCAAAACAAAACAAAAAAAGGGTCAGCTAAACACAGCACTTTGCAGGTATTTACAGTTGGGGTTGGCTTTGTTTTTGTTTGGTTTTAATTTAAAGATCTAATAGCACTATTTTCCTAAGCTTCACCTTTAAATTGAAGGGAATTGAATTCCCGAGTTCATATTTGACTATGATCGTGTTTCATGATGGACAGAATATCTCCCATTGTTTTCTGACTGTAGATGATAATTTTTGCTGTGAAGTACTAACCTCAGTAATGAAAAATCTGAACCACAGTAACAGCCAGAGATCCAGAGCAAGAGGAATTGCCATTGCCCTCTTTAGATGGAGAAAGCATGGACAAGCCATGTTATCTCAAGAACACACACACACACAAAAAAAAGGTTGCCTCCAGTTTTTCACTTCACTAAAGTGTGTGGTGATAGCCTCAGCACAAAAAATCAGACCCCTCTGCAATCCGCCCTTTCTGCCCCAGTCCAGTTGTGGGGATGGGCAGAGGGAGCACAGGACTGTGTCAGCAAGCCTGCTGATCTGGCAGGAGGTTGGGTTAGGGACAGCTATAATGCCTTCACGTGGTAAGGAGCTTTCTCCATGAAGCCTTTTCATTGAAGCTGAAAATGGGAAACAGGAGCAGGAATTTCCACTTTCCACCATTCCTGCTGTTAAAAATCTTCCTATTGCCTTCACACCCTCACCTTGCCCACGCAGACCTATAGACTGATAGGGAAAGGCAGTCTTTTGAGGACTCCTTGCCTCAGTTTATAGTTTAGAAATTACAGTGTGGGTTGTGGGAAGAGCCAGCCAAGATCTTGTGCCACTGTGGTGGGCTGAGGCAGCATACAAAAACATCTCATTTATCACCTGTCTAAAACTTAGTGGCTGATCTTGGGAAAGTGAAAGCAGTTAAGTTCAACAGTGGGGTATTTTAGCACAAAGTCTACAAATAATTCTCAGGGAAAACCATTTCTTTGTTTTGCTTCTACTGAAATGCTATGAGATTTAAAATTCTTCTATTCAGGAATTTTGTTTCACCCAGAGGCTGGCAACAGACACAACTGAGGAAGATTGCCCATGGGATGGTCCTGACACAAGGCATGAAGTGAGTGATTTAGAACAACCCTTCCTCCTCTACAGCACCTTTCCCCACAAAATTAACAGACATATGAATCTCCTTCGCCCTCCCAGCCACCACACAGTAGAAACATTTATTGTATTTGTTCTCCAGAGGCGTGCTAGCTGGATGTGTAATGTTTGGTGACTGCCCTCAGCAGTAGGAATTCATAATCTCACTAACCCCATCGTCCTTTGGCAGGTGTCAAACTGTTGTAAATGAATCACAACTTATAGTCATATGCTGTTTTTATGTAAAATTACTTCATTTCATAATACCACGTATCTTGCTAATATGGGAACTGCATTTTCAATATAACTCCACTGTTACGCAAAGCAATTTTATTAACAGGAAATACTTAATGTCATTTTTCTTCAATACAGTGCACCATCTTCATTATTAACTTTCCCTTAGAGATACTTAATGTAATATTTTAAATATTTGGGGAGAGAGCCAGTCCATGACTAAGATTTTCAAACCTGACATCTGGTTCCCATTTCAAAAAAGATGAAGGTCTCCAATCTGGTTTATATACCAACTGTCCAGGACTCTTGCTCTTGGTCACTGAGGCAGCCAACTAGCAACATTAACAGAGAAAAACGTCATATTAGAAAAGTGTTTGCAAGAACTGGAAGCTTGTGTCCCTTAAATACATCCTTCCTCTCCAGAAGGCACTTCTCAAAATGCCATAATCCTTTTTGTTTTGCAGATCCATATACTCTGGGATAATTTTCAGTTCTTCCTTCTCTCTTGTACCACACATCCAGTCTTTGTCCATATTTTGGTTTTTTTCGTACTTCATAGAGCTTTCTTCCTGAATTTAAACTCTTTCTCTCTTGGAGCTGCCAGCCCACAGGTGAAAGTCATGACTTGAAGAAGAGAAACAAGCTTCAGTTTTAGGACAAAAAAAAAATTGTTCAGTTATGCCATACACTGGCTTGAGTGTTTCTGGTCACAGAGGTTTATTTTGGAGGGACACTTGGAACAGCTTTGCAATCATTACCAAAAATTGGAAGAGTACCCTGCATGGATTTTTGTGTTTTCCCACAGATACGTGAACTGAGCACAGCTGCTGAAATGACTCAGCCCCTCATGGTGTCCCCAGTCGCTGTGGCTGGCCTTGGTCAGAAGGCTTGGCACATAAAATCAAGGTGTTGGTGTGATGGCAAAGACACAGACTGTTTATCTCCAATCAGTGCATTTACTTGGTAAAATATGTAACCAGCTGAAGGTAATGACAACTCGTAGTGATTTTCAGGATTTATAATAAAAGACCTGGACTCAGGAGACTTGCTTCTGCCTCCCTCCTTCATCTGCCAGCCCCTTACCTCTCTGTGCCTCCATCTGTCCACTTGCAAACCATAGGCAATGGTTCATTCCCTCTTTAAAAAATAATTTAAAGACTTTTGCTGCTTTTATTAACTGTAGTAAATGCACACAATAGCACATACTAGGAGATAAAAAGTACATGATCCCTCCAGAAACCCCTTCCGAAAGTCATCCAGGAATACAAGCAGAAGCACACAACACAAACCAAGGGGAGCAGCCAGACACAGAGGTGTATTGTAGAATTATACTGTAGCTGCCTTATGGCGTAGTTGGATTTTGAGTAGGGATTGATTTTCATGCCCTACATTGACTTTTCAGGGAGGCTGGGAGTGGAAATCTGATACCAATGAGATTACAGTGAGCTGTTTTCTCTCCGGGGTGAGGCAGCAATTCAGCAAAGTATTTAAGTATGTAGATAAATTTAAGCATTTAAAAAGTCCCAAATCAATTTTCTGCAGAACTCCTCCTGAACACAAAGCTGTGGAGGCCAAATGTTATCAAACTGTGCCATCCAACTCTGTTTTCTTTTGTTTTTCATTAACATTCAGCAACAGCTTGTTACTTCTATCTGTGGAAAGTTAATTTTAAGCTGACGGGTTCAGCAGGAGACCATGATCAATCCTAAAGGTATTATATTTCATGTGCAACTGGGCATTGTTTAATGGAGAAAAAAAGATTCCCCAAAACTTCCTTGAAGTATGCTGGCACAAAGGATATTAGGAAACTACATCATGCAGTAGGACTGTATCTCTTCCAGCAGATGACTTTGTGCGAGTGTAACCAGGGAAAATCTTGTGCCTATTTTTTCTAAGCATGTGCTTTGACAAGACTTGGGTGATCCAGCAAACAGAAGACTACTACATTTTTTTTTTTTTCATCTTTTAACTTTTCCCAAAAGAGTCAAGGTCCCAGCATGTTCCTCAAGTCTGTCTTTTTTACCTCATCATGATATACCAGTTGCTCTTCCCACCCACCCACCATCCTCCTGGTAACGTAAATATGTGACACTTGCTGGCACTGAGCAAGGGCACATCATGACACCTCTTGCATTAAGTTCTCGCGGGCTTGTGTGCCCCAGGGTGGGTTTTCCAGCATAGCCATTACTCTGCCAGCACAAGAGTCTGTGTAGCAAACTCTATGGCATGATTTAGAGATGGATTAAGAGAGTTTACACATGAAATAACAAGTGCTATAAGCACTGAGGATGCTTGGACAGCGGCTGCCGAATGGGCCTGAGACCACGATCCAGTTAATAACCACAATATTCTCATTAAAGCTGTGTTTACTCCGTTTGTAAATAAATTTATTCACTTAAACAGAGAAAAAAATGCCCTTCTAAAAGGGAATTAGAGTGTGAAAATCTGCTATGCATGAGATTAGAAAATGTGGCCTCTATGTTCTTGCCCTGAAACAGGGAAGTCGAAGATGTTCAATGTATGGGCTGTTTCTAATCACGTTTCCACACGCCCTCACTGCTGTCTGATTCTGGTACCCTGAGCTGCTTCACCAGGATGCACTGCAACCTGAGAGAGTCCCACAGAGCACAGGCAGTGACAAAATGTCCCTCAAGGGCACAAAAACCCAAACTTATCTCTTCAAATGAGGATCCAGCCTTGGGACAGGTTTTGTAGCAGAGCTCAAACCTCTGTTCCTCAGCAATGCAGCACAAAGCTGCTGTACCAAAGAAATATCTCATCACAGGGCAAGGGCAGAAGGCTGCTCTCCCCCACCTGGTCCAAGGCACAGAGGAGATCTGACACACGCTAAGGCTGTGACGAGAACACACGCTGAAAGAGAACGTCCTGAAGGGCTTGGTTTATTTTATTTAAATGGGACTCTTCACTATACAAAGATTTTCTTTGTTTTGATGTTTAAAGTCTCCAGATGTGGAGTATGGCAGTCTGGGAGTCACTCGAAAGGTGAACAATAATTTGTCAGGTAAATGAGCGCGTCAGTGTATAAAGCAAGCTGGTTGGGTTTGGAAAGGTGCCTCTGGACTTGGTTTTGCTTTCAACGATACAGCAAGGTTTGGGCTTGTGCTGAAGCCGGCTGCCTTGACAAAGGCTATTTTTATGGGGAGTTACTGTGGAAAGAAGCCAATTAGACATAAAAGAATATTTAAAAGTAAGAAAAAATGCTTTCAATGGAGACGAGGAAAGTATTCTCTTGAGAAAACAAAGCACATGCCTAATCATTTGAGCCATATTCTTCCCTCAGGTACCCGAGTGTAAAACCAGATTCTTTCCAGTGACTTTGAATGAAATACTCTGCTCTTAACTGGGGCAGAATCAGGTCTATTTTGTTCATTGTATCTATTTAAAAAATATGAAGAAATGAGCTTTATGACCAAACGTGCTTGTGCTGGACCACCTTCTATGTTGGCTTCATTTATGTAGGCAGCAAAAACTATAACCCTGTTTCTCTGTCCTGGTTTGTTTCTTTTTAATTAAAACATGAAAACCATAGGTATGCAAAATCTGGTTGTGACGACGTGGTGGCTGCTGTCTGCACATGAAAGTAATTGAATTTTCTTCTGTCTTTATATACAGTCTGATTGCTGCTGTCTTCACTGTTAATCTTGTTAATTTTTGCTTAATTTGGAGCTGGATTAATTTAATTGAAAGTTTACATTTGGAAAAGATTTTGATTTTTCAGTGCACAGTAGGACACATTTGA
This sequence comes from Syrrhaptes paradoxus, assembly GCA_013400615.1. Taxonomy (NCBI): domain Eukaryota; kingdom Metazoa; phylum Chordata; class Aves; order Pterocliformes; family Pteroclidae; genus Syrrhaptes; species Syrrhaptes paradoxus. The sequence goes on along the minus strand of VZTO01019929.1, from coordinate 129,586 downwards.
TGTGGATTGCCTGCATGTTTGTGTGAGCGTGCGTATGTATGTGCACACATACACACCACACATTAACAAGTAATAAAAGATATCTCTCTGGTTCATTTACACAGTGGAGATCAGATTATGAAAGGTTAAACCATTAAACAAATGCTAATGCACTCTGATGCCTGGACCTTGTCCAATAGTACCTGCAGCAGCTGTCAGCCTAATTAAGCCAGATGTGTGTTAAGTGTAAACGGACCTCCCAGGAGGAACAATAACAGATTTTAGGTCCTTAGGGGGCTCAGGGCACCAATGCATATAGTGTTTCTGAAGGAAACACCACCTCTACCTTGTGAGTTTTCTGCTCATTAGTGCCATCCCGATTGTACTCCTCCGGGACTGGGCTTGGGGGAGGAGAAGTCTCTTTTCATTCCAGCTAAGGCCAGCAAGAACGCTCATTTTCAATTGATTCTGGCAGTCATGACATTTACTCAACACTCTAATCTCTATTTTTTTAACCTCCACTTTACTCTGTCTGTAACATATTTAAAAAAGTGACACTTATCCTATGCCAAGTTTGCCAACCCTTTAAGTATATGTGCAGACCATAAGCTGATAGAGAGGACCTTAATAAGCCTTTTAAGATTAACAATCAAGAGAAATCTACAGAGCAGGGAAATATTAGGTAATTATGAGCACACAGTGTGCAATAAGGTGTTACAATAAGAAAGAAAATCCTTTTACAGTGTGAAAATATTATGGAAAATTAACAAAAAAATACTTAGCCATATTTAAAGCCTGCTGAAACTTGCAGCTGAATTGTTTCGTGTGTGCTATTAACTGCAATGTGACCTGAAGGAGGCTAGAGAGTAGACCTGCAGACTTTCAAACCTGGTCAAGGAAAGACAAGTCTCTGAGAGTTCCCATACATGTTGAACCTAACACCTACTTTCTCACTCACTTCACAGCCAGGTTATGGCACCTCTTTCCAAAGAAGCAGAACAAACTCCTAAAGCAGCATCACAGAATAAAATAGAGTGTGGTTTCGCTGGGCCAGATCATCTGTGATGAACAAGAAGACCTCCACTGATTTCCTGAGAGGTCTGTCCACCTGCACTGTCTCTGGATCTAGTCCTAAATTCTCCTCAAGTCACCTGTGATGGTCTAATAAAGGTTTATGGTGCCGCGTTGCCTTAAATAAAACTTCATCTGAAAATGTGCAATCATGTTATAATTGTGTTTTTCTCAGCACTCAGCATTCACTCTCTATTGGGGCATTATATTTACTTAGAGCTGTACTAAAATAAATTATCATGCACTGGCTAGGACTCTAAGACTACATGTATATTTTAATGCTGCGTCCATAACAGATTACTTTTCTAACGAGTTTTCCTGTAAGATCTCTTTCAGTGAGACCAGAACATATTCCTCATGTTATAAGTGAGCACACTGGTGTGGTGCTGGGATATGACTTGTCGAGCTAGTCTTCCTATTCAGTGCTGCAAGAGACAAAAGGGCATAGAAGATCTTTGAAGAGAGCAGGTTTCTCCTGTTCCGTCATTACTGAACGATGTTAAACGCACTGTGCATTTGTATCTTTAATACCACATTTCCTTGGCTTACTAAGAATAGGGTGGCTAAAAGAGTATGTTAGCTTTCCTAATGCTGGAGGGTAATTTTTTATGGTCCATCGAATCTCTGTGTTCTCCGTGTTGTTTTCAATATCCCCAGTTCCAGTACAAGGATGCAGGGTTTGGGATCCAGGCTTTGTCTGCTGCAGTTGTTGTTGGCTGGGCCCAGGACTTACGCTTCAGCAAGTGCCAAGCTGCAGCATCAGGCTCTTGCTTGCACCTCTTCTGGACCAAGGCTCTGAGTCTTTGCAGCACAGGAAGGTCAGGAGGCTCCTCCTGGCAGCTTCCCGCACAGATCCCTTCTGGGAAAGGGAAAAGTGGTCCATGCTCTCCCCGTTCTCTTAGCACATGAGCTGCGATGACAGGAAAAGAGACTGAGACCACACTTTCATCAAAAGCATTAAAAAGTGCATTTCACATGGTGATTCATCCTTTCTGTGTGCTGGATTAATTTTGAGACTTTTACTGTGCCAAGCCTACTGGGTAACGTACATACTGCATTATACACTGTGTTAATATGTTGTATATGTTTACACAATGCACTGCAGAACATGTAAATCTCTGAGGTACCACCAAGACAGGCATCAGTGTGATGGCACCTGTGTGGTCAGATACACAGAATAATTCTGCTGAACTGACCTACCTGTACTGCAAAACCCTGCCCCACTTCAATGTGCCAGCTTGTTCTTAGCTTCTCCAAGGATGTCTATTACAATATCCCACCGTGCCCTCTAAAATGGGGGGAACACCTATTTGGGGATTCATTTGAATATTACAGTGCAGATATCTAAATCTGAAACAGTCTTCCTAGATGTCACATACCACGATTGGAGTAACTGCAACGCCTTGAACCCTAATGCAGGCAAGGGAAATAGATGAGAGGGATGGGTCTCTGCAAGTGCCTGTTCTCCACGGTAGCTGGAGCCCAGTTTGACTGCTCAGCCCTTCTTCTGCATGGCACGTGTCTAAGGTTGCACCAGAGGACTTTCACTTGCAGTTTCCAGAATAAAATAATTTTGGTAGGTGTGAGCTAGATGCAAAGCCATCCAGCCCTGTCGGAAATAGGTCAGTTCCCGTAATGCCCAGAACAACAGCTCTAAGCAATTAAAGAGCTGCAAGGTCAAATCCTTTGGTGCTTTTGGAGTCTAGTGAATACAAGGATGGGTTAATAGCTGAACACAACAGGTTGGATTGCAGATTTGAACCTAGCTTGCCAAATTCCATAAAAGGAGATAGATGTCTCTTTAGGCACCTAAATCCTTTATTTAATAAGGCTCTAAGTCCTTTAGCTACTGCTGGTGAAATGCCTAATGAAGTTGTACATAATTGCAGTGTGTCTATAACAGAGTTTGGTCTCTGAGCAGTATATTTCCTGGTTTAATATGTCAAATACTTTTTTGTATGATGACATGGAAAAAATGTTACACAACGGTGATAAAATGAAGATAATAAGTTTTCTCACTCTGAAATGATAAATTGTAGACTGGGAAAAAGAATGACATTTATTTCAAGCACGTTTAATCCAGAAGAAGTAGGCTGGTGTAATATGCTTTCCAGCAACCTCATTTCTCTCCTGTGAAAAGAAGACTAATATCAGTGGAAACGCAGAGTGTATTCAGAAGGCTTTGAAACCAATTAATCATCTGCAGAGTTTTTCATGAAATCTGATTTCATTTGGGACAAAGTAGGAGCTGAAGTAATTTAAGGATATCAGATTAAAAAAGTTTTCACAGGTAAACATCCATGAGCATCAGAATTAATGACGCCTGCTTTCCAATGGATTTATTTCTTGTGCTTATGAAGTGGCACACTGATTTAAAATTTCCCTGCTTTTGGGGCTGAGTCTCGTCACCATAGGGATTTAGGAAGGAATCTGGGTTTGCAGGCTGGGTGAGAGTACACTACAATATTTTAACTGCTCTAGCCAACTGAAGCTAGGGGGTGAACCATGGAAATGGTATCTGCCTTGCAGCTTAAATAGTGCAAGTGAACTCTATGAAATTATGGCTATTTTAATTCTTCACAAATGTGTGGTGTGGTTTAACTGATCCATTTTAATTCACACCAATACAAATTTCCCTAGTTTACTACTAAAAAGAGAAAAAAAAAAAAAAGAGAGCGTACGAGAGGGTATAAAAACTAGCAAGGGACCTTCTGCAATCATCTGGCTAAGTGGCCTTGATATCAGGTAGGACATATTTAGTACCCTTGAAGTTGCAGGTTCAGAAACGGTTTAACCTTTCGACCAGAAGAAAGATAAACTGAGACGCGTTCAATTTATCGTCTGGATTTTTTTCTGATAAGACCACAATAACTTAAATACATTCCATTTTGTAGGGATGTAATTTAGCACACGATGTGTTTTCTAGGAATGAACTCCAGAGATTTACAAGGTAGCAAGGTAGATGTCAGTGGGCACATTTTCTCCTTCCACTTCTGTCCTACACCTTGTGAGATGGCTGTGGGCAGCAGCCTGCTGCTCCGAAACCCAGTGCAGCTCTCTGTGTGCCTACATACAATGTTTGCAAAAATGAGTGGAGTTGAAAAGTGCCACCATGAACGCAAACAATGTCATCGAATGTCCTGCATTAGCTGTTCTGACAAAAACAGAACAGCTCACTTGTTTAGATGTCTTCTTCATCAAGGACTTTATCTTTTGGGTTATACATAAGAAATGCTGCCATTTCAGTGAGATAATATTAGCTTTAGTACACTGGGCAAGTGACAGAAGTAGTGGATGAACATATCTAAAGAACTTCACTGACTGCTTTGCTAAAATATTTTCAGATTTGACATTCTTGTACACAAGCACAGAAGTTGTAAGCTCTCGAAAAAAATAGTTTAACTGTTTAACTTTCAATAATATTTATTTTCATGTAGTGCTTCTTTTCATTCCTTAGAGGATCTTTTTTGTAAGGGTTTTATTTTTTCAATGATACATGCATCGGGGGGGCGAGGGGGAAACCACACAAACAGACTGGATTATATCAACTCAGAAAGACAATGCCCAGCCTTTAAAACCCATCTCTTCTCTCTTTGATCAAAAGGTACAAGGGAAAAACATGAAGACAAAAGAAGCTATTAACAACTTAGTTTACAACTTCACTGATTTCATCGGTGGGGTACTAGTCATACAACTGGATCACATGTCCAGGAAAAATGTTTTTTTTCTAAGTGTAAAATGCAAGGATTAGGTTACAACTACAGCCCAGTTGTTGCTTTATGAAATGCAGCTGTTTTCTGTCATTTGATAGCTAAAGCCAATCATGGAATTAAATACTGAAGAATATTTTTTGTTACTTTTTGCTTTTAATCTCACATTGACATTGCTGCTGCTCTTATCTGAGGCCCTTTCACCATGGTCATATACATTATTTTTGTCGGTCATTTGATTCCCTCCTTCTAGCTGCCATCTTCTTCCTACCTCCCTTTTCTCTTCTCACGCTTTCCCATCCCCTCTCCTTCCCTCTCTGTTCCCACAGACTCTTTGATCACCTGTGTTTCCTGCCCATCATCTCTTCTCTGTCCTCTTTTTCCTGGGTCACATTTTCTTCTCACTCCATTTCTGCTTTTCCTTCATTTTTCTTCCATCAGTCAATCACCCAGCCTTGACTGAGCTTGCAAAATCATACTCTTGACTCTTCTTTCATCTCCTGCCCCAGCCACCACGCCAAATTCACGCTGATCCCAGAACTGCTCTTCATTCCCCATATCCACCTTCTGCCATGGGTTCCCTGTCCTGCTCCCTTTATACCCCTTTGACTAGTGCCAGGGCACATGCAGGGGCACTAAACCCAGCACCCCCAGGACGGTGGTATATGAGGATGTAGGTGTAGTCCAGCCTTGCAGCAGTCCTTGTGGGGATTTCGCTGGTGTTACCAAGCTTAGAGTCAGGTATGGGGCAACCTGGACTGACCATGAGGAAGTGACATATGGGAAAAAGTTAGAAGGTTCTTTACAAGATGACTGCCATTTTTTTTTCAGTTTTCTGACACTAAAATATCTAATGTTCTTGTTAGTATTATCTTGGTAATAAATAACTGATACTATTCTTGTTTTCTATGGCACTGGTTAAACCTCCATGGTTTTATATGCACGTGCACACATATATCTAACACAAAATCTTCTTTTAAGATCCTCACCAACTAAAAATCATTAGAGCCACCACTGCCCACATGAGAGCTCATTAGTTCCCCTCACCTGCATCATAATGGGCTTTCTCATTACAAAACCTGCCAATTCTATTTGAAAGGACTTCAAAAAATCTGAATGTAAAAATAAACACATGGATACCTCAGAAAATGGTAACGGATTCACTTCTGTCCTTGCTTGCTTGAGTCATGTTTCCCACTGAGCTGCCTTCGTGGGACGGAGGGCAGACCTGATCTCAGTGAGTTTATATTGGAATAGCGCTTAGATAAATAAACAAAATTTTGGGGGCTATAGGTAATCAAAACCGAACACAGTGCTACAGGAAAATGGAGACTCAGACGTACTTTAATGCTGAAGACAGGCATGGCCTGTTCTCCTGGTATGTAATCTAATATCCTCTACTAAAGCTGGACAATAACGATGTGTTTATTTAACCGTTTCACCAAGGCCTTCGCTTCCTCATCGAGAGGAACATCCTGACACTGGCAAACCAAAGGAATTTCGAGGAAACAGAGCGATCATCCTTAAAGTCACCATAAAAAATGGTATGCACTTTCATCATTGTTCACATCAGACAATGAACTTGGTTTTGATCACGTACCTCCCCAGTACGCCTTCTTTTGAAGGCTGTCCATCACTTCTATACAACGCCTTGTTGGCATTTGAGGCACCTCTAATGCCCCTTCCTTTCTACTAAAGAAAATGTTTTGGTCTTCAGGAAAGAATTAAAAAGAATTTATTCTCATTTTACTGAGAAACAGATAATTTATGGCGACCATAGCACCTGTGACACTACCCACTCTCTTAGTAACTCTGTAATCAATGCACTCTGCAACAGGCACAATTTTCCCTCTGTTTAACTGGCTTAAACCTGAAATGTCTACATCTGAGGGGAAAATACAGGTGGAATGTTTGCTAAAGTTATGTGGTGGACAAATCCCTTTGTAGTTACGCTGCACACTTGCAGTTCCTACTATGGACAAGGGAATGAAAAAATAATTACAGTAATTTGCCAAATAGGTTTACCAGGCTTTTTGGAAATAGGTTCTAAGAAAACGAGGCTTGTGTTTGAAGGTAAATTCCTTAGCTTTCACTCTCTCAACATATAATAACAAGCTAGTATCTTATGAAAGAGCTAAGAGGGTAAGCAAACCACATCCCACTCCAGCAATTTTTCCTTACAGAAGAACATATTGTTCCTTTATATTGTAAGTCAGAGTGCTGATTTCTGACAGTCCTGCACTCTGAGAGTGTAATCAACTGAGAAGCTTTCTGTAAAACCAAAGTTGGTCAGAATATTTTTGAGGGTAAGCTCAGAGAGCAGAATGCTTTTGTAGTAATATCTGCTTGCAATACATAAGACAACAGCTGTTGGTTTTTTTTTTTTTCTTCTTGAGCAGTGTGTCCTTACTCAAAAATCTCTTGGCTGTGCACTAAGGCAGTGCACTCGCAGCCCAGATCACTCTTTGGTGTCTGTACCTGTGCTGTGCAGGAGGCTGTCACTGGGAATTCCAGCTCAGTGCTTTGCTCAAAGATGGGAACTGCAGACACCACCCAGAAAACATACTAGAACACGAGACCGTTTTTTATCTTTCCTTTTCTTCCTTTTGACTTTTCAATGCCTAACAAACTTGGAAGTATCGTTACTAGAAAAGATCTATCATGAATTTGTTCTTGAGATGGTATGGCTCATAGAGCAGTTATTAGCCCTTTAGACAGGTAAAAGTACCAAGCTGTGAAAGTAATCCACAAACTTGTAATTATTCTTTGACATGTTTTTACACAAACTGATTATGTCACCAGACATTGTGCACAGAGTGATATCTACTGTGGTTATTCTTACAGATGTGACACAAACTTCAGTGAAATAAGAGATCAGTCACCATTTTAATTCCAACAAAACACAATGAATGAAAACAAAAAAGTAGTTTTCATATCATTAATAATAATAATAATAATATCATCCATAAAAGCATTAATTGAACATTTGGAAAATAAAGGGTTTATGTGATCTCCATGCTTCTTGTTCCAAACTGACACTTGGCCTGAAGGAGCAGGAATGTCACTGCAAAGCCTGGTAAAATAATTTGCTTTATAAAATATATATATTTGACTGAAAACTGAGTCCCAATTCACTTATTCTTCCACTGTCATGAAGCCCAGCTTCCTCACAGTCCCTAGGGGAGGGTGCAGCATGCCAATGTAAATTAAGGCAATTCTGCCAGTAGACAGATAAGGAATCAGCTCCCCTAAAAGGTGCTAGGCTAAGGGACACACTTATAGACCAAGGTACATCATACCTGGTGGAAATGCGAGACCTGAAGCACAGAGTGAGGGACAGGTCTCCCAAGTCTCACTTCCCAGGAGGCTGTGATGAAGGCAGGGCATCCTCCACCCAGCAGCCATCACCGCAGGGAGAAAGTGCATTCAATTTAACCAGTAAAAGACACTTCTCGAGAAGTTCGCCACTGCTTCAAATGCCATCCAGGTAGTGGTGGAAAAATGACATATCGAAAAGGAAAGAACTAGCTTCTCTGTCGCACCCACGCAAAGCTGTTGTTGGTGGCTTCATTACATAAATGTCATAACATCTCCTGTGTCAGCTGTGGTGGCTGATTTCACTTCTTGTGACCCATGTCTCTGCTTGATCTGGCGTGCCATAGCTTTGGTCTCACTCACCTAACCAGTAAGGCTGATGGTGGGTATCCATATATGTTACACTGCTTATGTATAATTTTCATTTGATGGTCCCAGAGTATGTACTAGACGTGAGATCAAACCTGCAACTCCTCTTTGTACCTTAAAGCACTTCTTTGACTCAGTGTGGTCTTGATCCTGGGAGTTGTTTTGCATTGAATGTCAAATATTTTAACTGACAGCTGTAAGATCTGTATTATTCGTATTTCCTACTACGTTATAAGAAAACGAAGCATCAAAAGCAAATGTTCCGAGAACATTGGTAATTATTACCACAGTTGTATGGAGGATAAAAGAACAAATTTATGTTGTCTTGCATTGGCAGCTGAGCTTCCAGTAAGCTTCTGAGATTGATAAGAGACAAGTTATCTGCTGGCTTCTCGGGATGGAAAAAGTACAAAATGTGTCATTGTGCATCAAAGGTCTCTGCCAGTGAGTGTGGACCCGGTGCTGTCTCCTGTGTGTTACCAAAGATGGGGAAGTTCCTTTGCTGTTACATTTGTCTTCCGCTACTACCCTCCTTGCCTTCTTACACCATCTCGTTTTTTAAAACTCGAGTACACAAGAAACCCTCAAGATGGTCAATGCTCTGCATAAATAGTGGGCTTCACAGCCTTGAATCCAGCTTAACTGATGATGCCAGCAAACTTCCATGCCTAGAGATGTCCTGGCTGGCAACCCATTTAAAAAAGATGAAGAAGAGGAAACATTCCTGTCCGGGCAGTTGTACCCTGCACTGCCTCTGCCCCTTCCCAATTCCACCTACACAGTCAAGAGACATTTCACCAGGGGAGTGCAGGTGGATCAGCAGACTGCAGAAGATGGCAGAATAATCACATAGGCAGTGGAAAGATTATGGTTTCTCAATATGCACCTGAGACGCATCAAATATTCGTACATTTTAGAAACACAGCTGTGAAGCTGAGATTGAATCTGGCCCTGGAATATTTTGTTTGAACCAAAACCACTGTCTAATAAGCTGAATAACAGAGATAGGAAAGGGGTGATTGATCTAACTGGAATGAATCACGCCATTGTCTTTCCAAATTCTCCACTGAAGTACAACAGAAGCCTGTTTTTCTTTTTTTTTTTCACTCGTGGCCATGATTAATAACAACAACAATAACAATAATGTTATTCCTCAAAGTTCCTTCACATCTGGTGAACAATTTGCCACATCATAAGTTAAAATGAAATTTGAAAATATTACAAAAATAAAAGACAAGAATGCAAAATTGTAAAGGCATCAATGATTGCTGACAAAAGCCATTTGCTACAAAAAGATTTTTTTTTTCTAAACAAGTCAATAATATAATCACTGGGAGGTTAGAAATGAAGATTCTGTGTATTTGGCACTGAAAAGGCTAAATACACAAGTGGGACTTTTGCAATCCACAGCCCACCCTTTCCAGGCGGAGAAGGAGCAATGCTATGCGATGAATCTTGGATCTTTTAATAGCAAAAAAGCCTATAGAGGCTGATGTAAATGCAGTCAGCTTGGCTGCTCAGGATTGCAGCAGAAATTCCAGGATCCTTCCATCTTCACAGCTCTTCTGTAGGATATATGTGTGAGTTACACAATAGTAAGTTTGTCACTATTCTTTGTTATTCTATTTGCTATACAGTGGTTGCAGAGAGCCCTGTGTGCTAACTGCTTCACAAAAGGCAAATAGGCAAACGTGGCAAAGAGGGATGGAGTGTCTTGTTGGTTGCATGCAAGGTCCAGTGGCAAAGACAAGCCACCTCTTCTTCCCCCCAAAGCCATGCTCTGTGCTGGGCATCCTGAAGTCACAACACCTACAGAAAACTTGCTTGTGTATCTTCAGTCTGTTTATTTGCAATAACAACTGAAAATCAAGCAGTGCTTGTTCCTTTAAAACAAAATCTCTGGAATAAAATATTCCAGCTGTTTCAGGTCTTCAGCTCTGCTCCTATTAATTTTGAAAACATTCAATGAATTCTGCTCTTGCTTTTATATCCCTTTTCAGTCATCCTATACCTTCAGCCTCCATACTTTTTCCAGTCTCTGAGAAAACACAAATAATTATCTCCCGCCTTTATTTACCTTCTGCTGTTCCAAACAAAGGCCTTCGACTTTGTTTCTGTGAGCAGAGTTCTCAAATCCTCACCACTTGCTCCTGTGTCATATTTTAAGCACGTGAACAGTACAGGTGTATTAGGGGAAAATAAGTTTAACTTTGAACTTACAAATAGTCCTGCTGATTTCAGCTGAGACAAACTAAAGGTATAAGATTTTGAAGGAACTGGGTCTCTGAAAGACATGGATAAGTTTAATAAATACAAAACAAACAAAGCAAACTGGTCACTGGTGTGAGTGTATGTTTGGATGTGCCGAGAGCCCAGCAACTCCCACCTGAAAAAGAGAGATGCTGAAGGCACTTGTAAATGATAAAGAGTGGTCAAGCTCCAGGATTAGGTAATGAACTGAGACTTGGGAGATGGAGATGCCGTTCCCAGAGATACATGTGCCACTGAGAAAGCCAACCAGTCTTTCTGGGTTTCTGTTGCCTTCCCAGCTTTCTTTGACCCTGTAGAGAGGCTGTAAGGTCTTCAGGTAGGTCTCATTTCTGCAGGTCTGTTAACAGGCAAATATTCCAGAGCTAGGAAGTGCTAACAACAGTGTTCTGTCCTAATTTGATCTCATTGTGTCTATACATTTTGATTCAGTCTTCAATTAAATCACCAGGCTGTTTTTCTCACTGTGGGGCTAGTGGTTTGTACAGTGAATGAAACACAACAGCCTTGCTGGTCTTCTCTGCTGAATTCAGGGGGCTTGGAGAGAAGATAGTTGGGGTGGGCTCCTCACTCTGGGGTGCTTCCCATACAGTTGTAGCCTGAGCGGCAGCATAGCATCTCTACCTGGACTTCAAGACCAACGGTGGGCTGCTGCCTAAACAAAAAGGACCCTGACAAAATTGTTCAGATGGGGGCTAGCCTCGAAGCCTTCTTGGCTGAGTTGCTTCTCATATTTTTAAATACGGGACAAAAACTCCCAAACTGTTTTTCAACATGGCATTATTTCTGGAGTCACCTGTTCAATCCTTGCTCCTACATCCTGGTTTCTGCCTCTTGACCTTTCATCTGCCCCATGGACCTGGGTGACATCACAGATGTTTTGTCTCATTTGTCTTGGTCATGCCTCTAGATAGGTGCATCTTTCAATTTAACCAGTAGCTAACCTTGTGCAGTCATTTCTTCTAGCAAATGGTGAAGACACCCTGTGATTGCCCCATGCCAGTTCCCCCTTCCCTAGTGTAGTCAGATGTACCAGTCCCAGGGAAAGAAACCATCTCCAAGTAGCCCTGTCAAAGAGGGAAGTCTGTGGACTTTCTTCTTGGATACTGGGCATGCATTTCCTGGGAATTCATAACAACCATAAGAAATTTAAGCACACTCACACTCCAAAGACTCTGAAGAGAGTCTTATTGCTAAGATCTATGTCTCTGCTGGGCAGATGCAAGTCTTGCAGTGGCTTATGACACAGCAAAATGAGGGGGGAGTTCCACTACAGCTCCGACATCACCTTGCCAGAAGTTAAGTATTATTCTTTAACCACAGGCTTGGAAAAACCAATCAAACAAAAAATCTCCAATGATAAAACCAAGAAAATATCCCAGAATCACTTAGTGCTGAAAATGTATCTCTGACATGAGAGAAGCCCTGAAGAGAAAGACTTGGGGGTGTTGGTGCATAAGAAGCTCAGCGTGATCCAGCAGCGTGCGCTTGCAGCCCAGAAAGTCAACTGTGTCCTGGGCTGCATCAAAAGAAGTGTGACCAGCAGGTTGAGAGACCTGATTCTCCCCCTCTACTTCACTCTTGTGAGACCACACCTGGAGTGTTGCATCCAGCTCTGGAGTCCTCAGCACGGGAAAGACATGGACCTGCTGGAGTGGGTACAGAGGAGGATCATAAAGATAGTCAGAGGGCTGGAGCAGCTCCCCTATGAGGACAGGCTGAGAGAGTTGGGGTTGTTCAGCCTGGAGAAGAGAAGGCTCCAGGGAGACCTTAGAGCAGCCTTCCAGTACCTGAAGGGGCTACAGGAGAGATGGGGAGGCACTCTGCATCAGGGAGTGGAGTGATAGGACAAGGGGTAATGGTTTTAAGCTGAGGGCAGATTTAGACTAGATATTAGGAGGAGGTTTTTTCCTGTGGAGGTGGTGAGACACTGGCACAGGTTGCCCAGAGAAGCTGTGGATGCCCCATCCCTGGAGGGGTTCAAGGCCAGGCTGGATGAGGCTTTGAGCAACCTGGGCTAGTGGGAGGTGTCCCTGCCCATGGCAGGGTCCCTTCCAACCCTTTAAGGTCCCTTCCAACCCTAACCTTTCTATGATTCTATGATTCTTTAGCCTTATTTTCTGAAAAGGCTTAACAGAATTCAAACCCTGTCCCAATTTTCAGCCTGATGCAGGTATCAATGTCAAAGTTTTAAGCAACTGAAGCTTGTATTGCAAAATGAAATAGTAGAGTCAGAAAAGCCTGTTGTCTTGCATCTGTTATTTGGTTCAATGTGTCTAACATCTGGAACATTAAACTGCCATTCCGATTTTTTGTTAAATTTTTGTAAAATTAGATTTCTTGTGTGTTTTTCTGTTTAAGATCTCTGAGGGAACATTCGCAGTCTTGGCAGCTTCAGCTATCTCAGCTCTAATAATGCCCATATTTTGAGAGACAAAATGTACGTTGATCATGCCATGGATTCCTGTTTCACCAGATGCATTGTTTCAGGCTTTTATGATTTCATACTGGATTTCATCTCTTCTGAAAAGAAAAGAGAGACATGCAAGAGAGGTTCAGGAACATTTTTTCCCACGAATGTGTTTGTCTAAAATATGATTAAAAGGGGCCTGCTGGGAAAAAAAATACAGTATTTTGCTTTCAAAAATTAACATGTGTTACGGCTAGGTCAAAATTGATTTTTTGCATGCCCAGTTTATTACATGTTTCTAAGGATTTTATTTTTGGTCTCATTACAGTAGCAGAGCAAAGTGATTTTGGCTTAATTGTTCTCTTTCTTGGGAAGAGATTTGGAATAAGAGCATCAAAAAGTTTCCTAATGATCTTGAACTGTTTTTTTTTTTCTCTCTAAGCTAAAGGCTGTGGAGATCAAAGATGAATGAAGATGTTGGAGTGAGCAGAAAGCAACCGTAATGTTTCCTTTTTGCATTCAGAAAAGTCAGATATTTGGAGTGCTATTGCAGAAATGAGGAGGAAAATTATGATGTCTCTCTATTCATCCAGAACCAGTGGAAATCTGCCTTGCAACTCTTCTCGTCTAGAAAATAACCAGTCTGTCATCAAAGCCCTATTTAATGAAATCCTCATTTTGTGCTCCACATTGACTTTTATGTGAAAGTGTTGATGGACAAGCTTATTTAGTGTTAGTTTAGGGGTTTCCTGGAAGGAAATAACTTGCCTGAATCACTTCTGAAAATTAACATGCTACAAACCAACAACATCCAGTGGCAAGACTGGGTTAGCAGTGTTGCTCTGGATCACAGCGATCGTGCTGAACCTCACCCAACTCTCCGCATCAGGACACTGAGCAAAGGAAGAGAGACAGTAGGAGCAGAAACATATAAATATTGCACATTAAAAAATGTTCCCTGACCCCCTTCCTTTCCCTTCCCTTCCTTTCCTGACACGTACTTTGGCATTTATCTACCATGACAAGCCTCATTTCTCCTTTTAAAAGAATGCATAAATGAGTTAGGAATATTTGATCCTTTTTTAAACAAATATTTTGTCTTGACAAGTCACAGCAGATAAGACTACCCACGATGGTAGCCAGCTGCTCCGGAGGAGGGAGCATAGGTAGAGCAGGGGCCCGTGTTAGAGGCGTCACCTTTCCCAGACACTGCGCGCAGGCTGCTGCGTAAGGAAGGACATCAGCCACAGAACCTCCTGTTTGCTGCTGCAAACCTTCTGGTTTTGCACAGCGTGCTTCAAAGCTGTTGGGGATTCTGCAGATTGGTGCCGGAGGACAAAGTCTGGCGTGCCTGTGCTCCGCTTCGGCGTGTGTATGAGGGACCCTGCTGCCTTCAGTGGAAATAGTCACGGAATATAGCTGAGCACCTCTGGGTGTCCTTCCATCATGGCTTAAATAGTGCATCATTTTCTCTTTTAGGGTTTTTAGGAGGTTTTTCTCTGTGTTACTGGGCAAATTATCTGACTCTTTAGTCTGAACTGACTAAAGATTAGCTGCTTTATAGAGGAGTTATCAACCTCACACCACGGTGAAATTTAATAAACGAAGTGAATAAAGACCTTTTTGTATTCCCATTTATTTGCTTGATCACTTTGTAGTTCAGGCTTGACTTGCAAGGATACGCTAATCTGCAGAAAAGCTTCCCAGGTGCTAATATTTTGAGCCAGTGACAAATGAACAGATTTTCAAAAAATACCGACTGGTACCTGTTTTGCACTGAAGTTGTATGTGAAAGCAGTATTTGAAATCAAGCAACTCTAGATGCTTGTATATTAACTTTTAGCTAAAGAATTCTTTTTCCCTTTACAATCTATGTTAACTATATTTTTAATGGGATAATATAGGTGGCTTTGGGGTATTTGTTTGTTTGTCATTGGATTCCAGTTGAAAATTGTCTATTTTGGGGAAAAATTCTGGGTGAAAAAAATTGAGTAGATAAAACTCTTTTCACTTACTATTTTACTTTTTTCTGCAGTTGTCACTATGGGAAATTTAAAAAGAGCAATACCCAAATTCTCTGAGTTTCTGCATCATTCACCTTTCATCTAAGGATAAAAAGTCAGCTTTATTTTTCTTGGTGAGAAAAAAACTTAAAATGTTCCATTAGAGATGAGAACACATTTTCAAAAGCTCAGGGCAGACTTTTCTACTTTGTTGTAAATTTATGTCATGCAGTGCGAGATTCATTGGAGTGAATGCAGGGTGTCCTTGACTTCAGAACACTTTCCATTTGGCCTAGGAGGAAAAAGGTTATTGACTGTGGAATTCTTTTTGATGAGATGAATATTTATTTTTTATTATAGCTTTAAAACAAACAACATTTTGAACATTAGGCAAAGCTCAAATTTACTGATAAGCACAGGAATAGGGAATGATTTAATTACTGCATTAAAATCTTGTTGGGGACATTTCTTGATTCCCACCTAAGCCACTAGCAAAAGATTTCAGTTTCCAAGTATTGTGATCCCCTTGTACTTGCCAGCCATTAAGATGGGCATTAGCAGGACAGCTCTGAGAGCTGCAGGTGACAAGCAGGACCTTTCCTGGGTGTCACCTCACTTCTGCAGTGACATACAGACATGTTCCTGCATCAACTGAGGGGTGCCATGGGCAGTGAGGTCCAAAGCCTACTGTCCTTAATGCTGATAATACATCACAGTGATGTTACAGGTATCTTAGTGTTTTTAACTTAGATATGTTGGAGAGAGTCCTGTTGGAGAGTCCAGAGGAGAGCCACAAAATTAATCAGAGGGCTGGAGCACCTCCCCTATGAGGACAGGCTGAAAGAGTTGGGNTGTCTCTGCCCATGGCAGGGGGGTTGGAACTTGATGATCTTTAAGGTCCTTTCCAACCCAAACCATTCTATGATTCTATGATTCTATGTATCCTCAGTGATTAGACTCTGAACAAAGCATACTGAAGGGGCAAAGTCCACTGAAATCTTGCAGAACTCATTGTACTACATGTATAGAGGCAAGAACATCAGGACTAGGACTCAGCTATTCTGCAGTGCAAAAAAAGTTTCAGCCCATAAACGGTAAAAATGTCACAGAAATGTGTTTTTCCTCTCTGCATTGTTTGGGGGGTGTTTGTGAAAGGATAGTGGGATTGGTGGGAGAATGTGCTTTTTTGAATATATAGTATACATTCTTCTGTATTAAGCTTCCACAGATGAAAGTGCTCATGGTAATGTGCCCTTGTGACATTCTGTTTGAAAATATTACTCTTTCTTCAAAGAATAGAAAGGGAGAAGCTGTAGCTTTAAATTGTATGAGCATGGGAAAATCAGACATGGTAATAAAAGTGGATGTTTGAGTGTGTCAGATAAAATTTATTAGATATGGGTCTCTAGCTCGGTGCATTCCTGTGCAAAATTCTTGGTAAGCTGCCAGAAAGTGAACTCTGAGCATTAGCACAATAGAAAATATTTATACTGGTGTAAGGCTGCTGGCTGTGATATGTTTCTGCTCTTTTCAAATAGCTTGCCACAAATTCAGAGATGTCAATAGAGGTCAAACTGGAGGGAACTACACAATTTAATGAATCAATTATATGCTTACCAGACAATAAGTAATACTATTGTGTAAAAAATGAATTATTAACGTGTGAAAATAAGTTGTGAGCTGCAACAACACATACAGTAGCAACCAGGGTTAGATTTCTAAAAATATTCAGTCAATCTAATTGCTTTCCCAGTGAAGCCAGCACAATAACTTTCTTTTGTTTTGTGCCCTTGTTTTTTTGAGTGTTATCTCCAATATGAATGACTGTGTGAAGACATTCTTCAGCGCACCTCAGCACTGGCTTCGCTTACTACTGCTGGCTCACGTTTCATTAAAATTGAGTCCATGAGAATGACAGTTTTGTCATTTTCAAATATATTCTATTACTTTTTACTTTATTAAAATATAGACTTTATATCAGTTATAAGTTCTATTTGCAATGAGTAGAGCTACCTTGAGACCAGTTTTCTATTTCAGCTGAATTTTGGATCAAATTCTGATAGTACCTTTTCAATAAATGTTTAAAGCTGTCCCGTTTGCAGGAGGCAAACTTTGGTGCAAAGTTGCCTTGAGTAACTTTACTGGTGGAAATGTTGCCTTGAGCAAGCGTTGCCTTGAGCAACATTTACCTAGGGGAGCTCTTCTCTCCTTCCTATGATTTCCTTTTGCATGTAGCTCTTGTGGATATATCCCTTGAAATCTAAAGATAAAGAGACCTACCATAGCTCAATCTCCTGCCCAAAGCTCCTTGGCTTTACCAGTGGAGACGATACGACTTTAGTCTCAGCGTAGTCCCAGGGGGTCAGTATGAACTGTAGGTACAGAAGCAAAAATACTCAACAACTGAATGACAATTTCTCCAAGGAATTCTGACACAAAGTAGAAGGCTGACCCTACGTCTACTGAATCTTAGACAATTTTCCTCTCAAAAGTGAAATTAAAATCAAATATCAACCACCTCACGAATATCTGAACTGCTATTTCCTAATATCTTTTTTTAACTATGATCCTGCAGACAAAATAACAGAATAATTCCTTAGTTATCTGGGCTTTTCATAGCATTTGAGCCTTGAAAGTTTGTCTTTTAATGATTAAAAATAAATAAGAGCAATATAAGGCCATGATTGCCCTGCCATTTTCAGAGGAGAATGTTATTTCTTTTTTTTCATCCAGTATTGCCTTAGTTTCCCATGAATCAATGTTTCTCCTGGGGTATGGAGATGCTCACCTCAAGTCTCCTTTTATTTTATATTAAGCAGGACACCAAAAAATTTCCCAGCATCAATCTCAGCTTCCATAGCGTGTTTATAACAGTCAGACTAGCACCTGTTTAGTGAATTTAGACTAATCACAGTTTCCCCTTTATTCACATCCTGGAATTTAAGAAAATATCCAGCAAACCCTCAATTAAAACTAACATACTCATTTCATAACAACTTTAGAAATATGCAGGCCAAACACAAACTAAAGGTTACATTCCACATTTGGTACTCAAATTCTAGAAGAAAAACGTAAGTTTCTACTGAAGTTGAAAGGACCATCCAAAAATAGAACCTGGAGGTATGTATAAATAGAGAAACTGAGATGAATGATAAATCAGCAGCTCTCATGTACTTTACTAAGTCAATATTAATACTTCAAATGAAAAATTGAGCTATAATACATCAAGTTCTCAAAAAAATAAGATCACTAATGGGAATGGAACTCAAATCTAACACTGCCAGACTTTGCTGGACTATGAAGTGTTGCAAGGGTATTTTCTTACTGCATTTTAACAGCAGCACATCTTAGTTAATCAAATATACATCGTTCCTTCAGCTGTTTCGGGAGGAGTCTATCAGGGACAAACACATGTAAGCTACCACACGCGTGTTGGCTGCTCTGCTGTAGCTGGTGCAAACGGAGAGTAAAATGTGCCAAATTAAACCTTTTTGACTGAAGTTCAAGATAATATGTCCTAGCTCATAGGTTTTTTTCAGGATAACAACATTCATATGGACCGTTAACACTAATTAACTCTGTGGTAGCTCTTTAAATGTATGCAAGCTGTGACTTAAACACAACAAGTAAAAAAATCGAGGAGAAACCACACTCCTGTCCTGAGGACTGTCATACTTGTCTCTCTTGTTTTTCCTCTCCTGATTTGCAAAGCCACATGTAGCCTGTGTTATCCCCTACTTAGAGGGAACATTGTCCTCATCAGACAGCTGCTTTAGAGGTGGAAAATTCAAAATAATGTGCTTGGGATAGTCAGGGATGTGCTCAGTGCTTTGGAAAGCTTAGCTGCCTCTTTGTAGAATAGGTAAATCTATGAACTGGCAAAATTCACTTTTCTTAAAGAGAAATTTTCCTCCCAAAGTATAGGCAATAAGTATTGTGTGAATGATTCTGTAGAACTCCATGATCTCACGAGAACAGATTTTACTAGTAAAGACACCACAAATATGTATGTGAGGAAGGATATTTTTGTTTCTACTTGCATTAAAAAGATTTCTGCGTATTGCTTCAAAATGTACTCTTTTTACCTCTGTGGCAAAATGTCTAAATGGGGCCAGTAGCCTGTTTCAGTTCAGCTTTTGTTGTCCCAGTATCATTTTTTCTGGGTCTGCCAAGACACAGTAATGTATGGAGACCTAATTGGAGTTGCAGCCACACAGGACTTCGTGTCACAAAGGGATCAGCTTGAATTAGAGTAAATATCTACCATATAGTCAGAGGTACATTTCTGCTAGTCTGAAACAGGGAACTTACTGGCACATCTCCATAAACATGACTCTCTGTACTAGGAAATAGTTAATCTTTTATTACGTTGGATAGCCTTGTGGGATCGCTTTAGTGATTCATTATAGAAATCAAAGTAAATTCTACAGTATTGTGCAGTTTGGCTCATCCAATTGGAAAAACCCTAATGATCAAAAAAGCATGTGTTCTTACTCAGATAGATTTTATGACATGGCTGTAAAATGTACCTACCACAGGTTTTTCGTTGTTCCACAGACAATAAGCACGGTCATTTTCAGGTTTCTATTGTTCTACAGCTGAAGCAGTGAATGTCCTCTTGGTCATTGACATGATTGGCAACTACATTTGCATCTACTGAAGAGACATGATCAATTACTGTGTTTTATCAACAAGGTTTATTCCTTAAACCTGTAGAAATTGTAGCACTACCTTTGAGACATGACTCCAAAGAGTCTGTCAGCTTTTCATCCATAAACGACGTCTGAGAATTTGTAACTTGACAGAAAGCACTTTTTGAGCTAAACCTTAACACGTATGTTAGTAGTTCAGAAATAAATTATTTTCTGAGATCTGCTAGGTTTACTCGGACAAGGTAGTGCTTCAACTCCACCAGGAGTTCTATTCATTTCAATGGGGTTAGCCTGGTAGGCAAGACATTCTGGATAATTTAAGAGTTGTTATTCATTTTTCTCAGAAAACAAACCTGAGACAAACAAACAAACAAGGCATGTTTTTCTTTTAACAAACATTTCGAAAGGAAACTTAGTGCAGAAATAATGAAAGACGAAATTTCAGCCCCACTGAAATCCAAAGGAGTTTTCACATTGGATCTCATTTGTTCAGATCTGTATGTGAAAGTATGTAGCTACCTTCCAGTAGTTACTTTGCGTTACTGAGCTGTATTTTCATATGAATATGTTACAATCTCATTTGAGCAGGGTTCTAGTAATAATGAAAAAGGTTCATTCTTATTATGCCTGAGAGAATAGAATTTCTATAGAATATGGTGAAATTACAGGCATGCTGTTTCTCACAGGAATGAGTGCAGGAAGGGAGACTGTAAGCTTTGGATGGTTTGTCTTAAATTCCCAAGTCTTCGAGGGCCAGTAATTTGATGACAAAAATCCTGAATTTTTATAGTCAATGACTATCATGCGGTCAAGAGAATCACCCGTATTTTAGTAGAGCAGAAAAATCCAGACTTCTCTGGACACCATCTGCTTCTTGTTTTTCGGAACTTCCTTATGTTCATCCTGTCTGTGGACATTTCTAAACCACATTTTCTCAGTCCATCGCCAGAGTATGCGCTGAACTCGTGTTAGATTTTGAGTTGCCTGGTTGAACAGCAAGCCTTAACATATGCTTTGAACGTTGCTACAGCTCTTCAGTTGTCAGATAACTGCTGTGGTGTCCCAGTCGCTGTAGAGGAGATTATCCACTGTATTAAATGTTTTTAATGAGAAAAGCTGTTCAAAAACACTGGCTGCAGTTATAACACTGAGTGATAAATATCTGGAATGATTTGAATTGCCAGTTCCTGCGTGCCAGTAATGCTCCATTATCCATACTGCGCTTGAACTACATGCTGGAGAAGGGAAGAGGAAATATTAGAGAAATTACAGAACACAGAGATGTGGCTTGTTGGCAGGTAGTCTTCCATTTAAAAAATGTGGATGTTTGTACCAGAACTAAAAGTGAACTAGAGTATAAAATACCACAGAGGAATAATGAAAGGGAACAGTCTTATCTGGAAAAGGGGAGGTTTTGCAACCTGTTAAGAACAAAGGTCAGCTAAGGTGTTACTCAGCCAGCAACAGCCCAAGCTGTACAAACTCAGATCATACACAAGCTCTCATCTCATTCTGCAAGAGACCAGACTGCAGCCTTCTGAGCCATTTGTGTGGATCTACTCATGCCCACTCCTCTCAGGACCAGTGTCCTCAGGAGCGGTCCCCCCCACCAGAGTGCAGAGATGTAGATGCATGCACTGCTTGCAATGCTCTGTGTGCAAGTGTTCCCATATCTACACAATGTCTCTGATTTTTTTCCCCATCATTTACTGCCCAAATTAGGTGCACTTTTCAACAGCTCTTGCTATTGCAAAGCAATAGAGGGTTGCCATATATATTTAAGGTCTGTTGCATCAAGAGAAAAAGAGCATAGTCTAGCAGACTTTTACAAAACTGAAGTGCCCCATTGTTTTCTTTCACATCTTCTTTCCCAGTGGTCTGCGATGTGAGTGGGTCATACCAGTGCTTTCTTTTTTAAAATTGATTTATGTATCCCTGTCTTATTTTCTATAACTCAAACCTTGCTCCTCTCATGTACAACTACTAGGACAAAAGGTAACAGCTACAGTGCTGTTGGAATAATTATCTTTCCCAGTTCAGGTGTTGATCATGTAGTTTAATCCGTATGAGTGGCAAAACTTGTTGATGCTGAGCCATTTGCAGAAAGGGAAGCTTAGAAGCATGGCATATCTTTGGTGAGACACTACCTTAACCGTTCACTGTAAAACTAGTGCCCTGCATTTTTTTCTTTTCAGTTTGCTTGTTTTCAAGCAGGTGATGAATAGTTAGTAAGTGTGCAAACTAAAAGTAATCATACAGCTCTCCATGCTGTGAGACTGCAAAACCTAGGGCTTTCCACGTTGGAAACTACGCAGAAGTCTGCAGCACCCATGTCTCTTCTGCTTAATGATGAATTAACTCCAGAACCTCAAGGTGGTTTGGAACACATTTTCTTTTCCACTATAATGTTTCATGAAGTGTAAGTTGTTGCAATTTATTTTTTTTTTCTGCAGATGTTGCTGGCAGTGCTGAACCACATTTTCTTATTGATATGGTAGAGGTGATGGAAAAGGAAGGTGGAACCGAAGTGGGTCACTGTTCTTCCTGGCACTGCTGCAGAAAGTTTACAAGACAAATGTTGCAGACCCACTTCAAATGGTTACAGAACCAGAACTTTTAATATATGTCTTGGGACCTCCGCTCCAATAATTATTTTAAAGCTTGTAGCTCTGAAAAGGACACACATGAATAACAAGCCATGAAGCGTTGTGTACATTGTCGTTACTCCAGCCAGCATTGCTGCTTTTTTTGTTATATCTTTATTGTGTATATGTGACATATGATACTTCCCATGGTTTGGTATGGGTTGCAGCCTCTCCTGCTTGCTCTACTGTGTACTAAAGTTAGGGGCAGGAAGCATCACCACCAGCTTCCTAATGTTGCTGTGGCAGCTATGACTGGCCATGACAAGGAAAGGAGGAAACCCCAAGAAAGCAAGGCAAGAGAAACCAGCTGATTGCTAGCAGCTAAGTCTGAATTCTGAGAAGACATCAATGTGGCAATCGATCTCACCTCATTTTAGAGAAGAGATTCGGCGTTAGTTTCAAACACTTAAATGTTGGTGTCTACGCATGAGCTAAATGCCTGAGCTCCCATTACAGGCAGTGTACACCCAGCCTGGAGCAGGTTTCAGTCACCTTACCATCAGTATCTATTGCCACCCCAGGTGCCCTCAGGGGTCTTGTCCAGCCTCCAGTTGCTGCTCTGGAAGGGATGATTCTCCCACAGGTCCTGGGCCTTAGACCTGAGGAGGCCTAACCTGTCTTCTGTAGGGACAAGGAAACATACCCTTGGGTTCTGAGAATGGCCTTACAAGCTTACATTGAGATGGACACTGTTGACGTTCACATGCCTGAGATACATTTTGAGACTCCCGTGAGAGAAAATGGGAAGAAATCAGAATTTCTCAGGGATAGTTCTTCCAACCTATTCTAGGTCCTGTCTTGAAATGATGCTATAAAGAAGTCTGAAAGGATTTATGTGCTTGGTTCCACGTTAAATGCCCAGAGGTATCTGGGACATCTCTATGAGGTTGGTAGATATGACACAGGGCCTGTTGGAGACATGGAGTCTTTGCCCAGCTGCCAGAGGCCAAGGAGGCCATCCTTGAGCACCTCAGTTACCTCTGGATGCTTCTGTCTTGGCACTGAGCCTCCACTTCTCCTCTGACCAGGTGAGGTGCAGCTTCTCCACTGTAGAAACAGCTCCAGACAGGTGGGATGAATCATCAGTGGCTGTTTCCAACACCCAGAGACTGCAGCTATAAGCAGTAAATGAATCATCCTTCCCAAAATGTAATTTTGTCCTTAACTACAATGCGGCTAACCTCAGGTATAATGGGAAGGAAATTAATTTAGATACATTATACCATACAGAAAACTACAATAAATTTGAGCTATTGAAGGAGAATTAAAACAATAAAGAGACAATGAAACAAATTAATGGGAATGAGACTGAAATTCTAGTGATAATAGAAAAGCAAATGATATTTATTTAACAGAGAAATAGAAATATGATAATTCAAAATACAAAAAAAATATTGAGGGTAAAAACACGCAGGAAATTAAAATAGAAAAATACATATGAATTTTAGGGGGACTTGGTAAAAGTATGCTTACATATGAAAAATAAGATTATGTTTCAGTCCCACTGAGTGATATTATTTTTTTACTGTAATTCAAGTTTAAAAAGTGCTGCTCTTAAACATTCCTGTTCACTAGCGTTATGTTAATATGTGGATTTTTGGTAACGAGATTTGTTCATTAGAAACAGGAGTGATACTGTAAAGCCCCATCCCACGTACTGCTATAGCAGTTTTAAGTGCAGAGTTCAGTTTATGGAGAAGCATTTTAAGGGTCAGGACTTTGTTGATCCCCTGAAAGCAACCAACACGACACCTGACAATAACGTTCTCCAGCTACTGCTGCACTCATTTAAATTTTAGGGAGTGATCCAGACATGAAAGAACTCAGATACTGGCAGACCAAACTGGCAGACCAATATTATCTCTTTGCCTCCTGATTTTCTTCTGTGGGCTGGTCTCTGTTATCTATTTTACACTTTATAATAAACACAGCCCGCCAGGGCTAATTCTCTAGCTGGGTACTTCAGCAATGGCTCACGGAAATGTAGGTACCTGACACTGGGTGGACGGAAAGAAGAGGGGAATGATTCCATCAACCTAAAATAAGCAAAGTTCCCTGAAACTGGAGACAGACTTCAAATGCCTTTGAAATCTTGCAGAGGTTTCATTCAGCCAGACTTCAGGACTTCCCTTCAATGACGGTATGACAAAATCAGGCCCATTTAGAAGGTGAGCAGTCCATGAAGTTGAGTTTCTATCTCTTTGGCTGGAAACCTAGGGACCTAATGGGAACGGGATTTACTGGAGCAAAGCCAGTGAAGGACCACAAAAATAAGTAAGGGACAGGAGTGTCTTTCATATAGGGACAGGATGTGAGAACTGGGACTTGTGAACCTAGAGAAGAGAAGTCTCAGGGACATTTTATCAATGTATATTAAATACCTGGAGGGGAGGAATGAAGGTAGGGGAGCCAGGCCCCTTCAGCAGTGCCCAGTGACCAGACAAGAGGCAATGGGCACAAAATGAAACTCGGGAGCTTCTGTCTGAACATCAGGAAATACTTCTTTTCCTGTGAGGGTGACCAAGCACCGGCACAGGTTGCCCAAAGAGATTGTGGGGTTGCCATCCCTGGAGATATTCCAAAGCCATTTGGATATGGTGCTGAGAGCAACTGGCTCCAGCTGACCTTGCTTGAGCAGGTGGGTTGGACTAGAAGATATTATGAGCTCCCTTCCAACCGCTCCCATTCTGTAATTCTGTGATCTCTCACATCTCACCAGTCTTACTAGTCCCATCAGATATGGAATATGTAGATGGCAACCCCAGCACCCACTGCTGTAAAGATAGCCCAGTCAGAGCATTGTCCCAGGTGTAGACCCACCTTCCACAACTTTCCTGAACAGGTCTTCCTAGCCTGTATTTCCAACCTTGCATTTCAAAACTGGAACAACTTGCAAGCAGGAGGAACGCTCAGGGCATTCAGACAGATTAGGCAGAACCACAGCTTTGTCTTCTACTCTTTGTTTTTATTGATAATGATTTCAGATAAATACACGCACATTCAAGGCAGCAGGTCCTGGACCCCTGGTTGTGTCTTTTCTTGAGTTCATACTGTACAACCGGTTACCAGGTTTTCTTTTCCTTCTTCTTGCATGCCTGGCTATGTACTCCTGGTGAGATCAGGAGTAAACACCTTCTCCAGTTATGAGGTCCATGTTCAGGTGGTGGTTTGGCCGCCTGGACGAAATGTAAGTCCCAGCACTCTTGGGAAGAGCTGACCCTGCCGTTGGGTACTGTCCAGCCAGGGGAGGCAGAGGCTGGTCTTGCCAGGGCTGGGCACTGCTACTGGGTAAGAAACTCCTTTCCCACTAAAAATCTAGGCTCCCTGGGCCAAAGACAACAGCCTTACTCTGTATTTGAACAATGCCTTCCTGCCTGGTCCAGAGCAAGTGCTCCCTCATGCTATTGTCAATGCAAATAAAAATAACGAGCTGTGTCAGAAAACCAAGCAGCAACAGGAAAGCAAAGACAGAGAAGGAAGCCAAGCAGACCTATACAGCCCTTAATTTGCTGCTAATTTTTTAAGCTACAAACTGGCAGTGGTGTCACTCATCAATGACGAAGGTGTAAACACTGTGTTATGGATGATATAGATATTTTTAATGATTGAAAGGCACTCAATGGGGAAGCATTTTTTTTGGTGACATTATGTACCACTGTAAATCAAGGTAAGTTTTGGGGACATCCTGTAAACAACCCGGTTCTTTTCTTACTCAGTCTTTCCTAGCTTTTCTAAAAGCTCCAGATTGAGCCAGACAGTCTAAATCCTATTAAAGTCGGCAAAACCATGTAAAAAGGAATGTTCCTTGGACTACAGTAAGGTTTCCTACCAATTTTCCTTTGATTATATTACAGATGACAGTTTATAATAGAACTGCAGACTATGGTAACACGGAAAAAAATCATAAAATTTAACATTTATATATTTCCAACTCCTTGTCAGACATCAGAGGGATTTAAAAAATTTAGTGAGGAATTTACAGCTTGACACAATCACATGTGCAGTAATAATAATAATATAAATATCAAATGTAATCTCCTCCATCCAGTCCTTCCCCCACCCTTGAAAAGAAGCAACTTTAGAGAAATATTAAAAAATAACTTGGACTCCCAAGGTGAAGTTGATAATAAATACAAAAAGCCACAGGGAAACTATTTTCTCTCACAGTGTGAGGAGGCTCAGTCAGTAAATTCTTTGTATGTCAACAGAATAACTCTTTCTGAAAAATCTGTGCATAATGTGTGTACCACCTTCTTTTTTTCCTATTGGTAATTCCATACATCAGCAAAAAGCTTTTAGAAGAACTTGAGCGCTCTCAAAGAGCAGCACAATGTTTAAATCCCATACTTCAGCTGGTAATTTTTCTATGAATCACTCATTAAAAACTGTGTGCCTAATCACTCGAATATTTCAGCATAAGCAATTTTATGCAGGTGAGTTATATAAAAAATCTTCCCTGGGAAGATCCACATGAGTAAATTTACTTTTTTGCAAAGCAGTGTAAAGGACTGGGGCTGGTAACAGAATCACCGTATTTTCCATGGCACTCTCGGTTGCATAGGCAGTATTACTGCCTGGAGAACACGAATGTTTCTTTGGTGTTGGTTCCTTCCCAGCTCTGCTTTACCCATTCGACACACAGCTCAGTTATACCTTTACTTTTTGGTAAGGGATGTACCACTGTTTCACTATATATTTTTTTTCCCCACAGTTCAAAATGGCATTAAAAACTTTCTGATTATAAGATTTAAAAAAAAAAAGTTCATATGTATCCAGAATAATTTTATATATACACATATATATCATGTAGCTGATGGAAAAAAAACAAAACAAAAACAGCTTGGCTCATGCTATAATAATAGACAATTTATTTGTGTAAAAGACATACAGAATAAGATAGTATATGAGCAATGGTTAAAAGCATGAGCAATTCTCAAGATTAGGACTGAAATGTATGGGTAAAAACATTAAGTTCAGGGAAATATGGAGTTAAAATGTCTTACCAGACTCCCTGTAAAAACAATTTTGAGAGTAATAGAATCACCACAGAAATATAATTTGAGCAGTAAAAAAGGCCTTTTCTTCTGGTGAATCCGTCTTGATGTTCTAACTGCTGTGCAAAGGAAATGGGACTGCAATTTTTTTTTAGCTTATAGAGATGCTATATAGATTCTGTAGCTCATTCTGAACAGTGTCTTCAAATATCAGATTAGGAAAAGTTTGTCGCACCCAAGACTAGTTTCCTCATTAAAGTCTTGTAGACAATTTCTGCCCCTGGAGAATTTTTGTGCGTAAGAACCTGGGTAATGAAAAAAAAAAAAAAAAGAAAAAAGAAAAGAAAGCCAGCCTCATCCAACTTGCAATCCAGACAACGAGGAGCCTGGAGATGATGTAGTGAACACTGCAGACAGGGAACTCAGTTTGAACTCTGTTTGCTTCGTGCAAAAAAATCTCCACAGGTATGAGAGCAGCTTCAGACTCCAAGATACGAGCTATCTGAAAACCTTTGGAAATATTAAGCAATAGGGTTATGTGAATTCAGCTGAAGTCCTGTCTCCTGCTGGGGAAGAAAATTCCTGTTTCTTGTACCTAGATGACTGAGGTTCCCCAAATTCCTCAGCAGTAAAAGCAAATCAGTAAAAACTCGGGGGAAAAGTTTAATTTGCCACCAGACCCCTGACCTGTCTGAGAACAATGTGAAATCCTAGAGGGGCTGAGCCAATGGAGAGAGTATGGAAACGACTCCTGGCACTGGATTTGAAAGATCTGGGGGCAAGTGTCTGTGCAAGAAGGGTTGCAGGGAGAGGAAATGAAAGCAGAATGAGAGCTTGAAACCTCAAGGTGCTTTCTCAAGGTCTGGCTGGGCGATGGCTCCCACGTTCACAGGTGTAGTCAAGCCAAAGAAAAGGAGTGAATTGATTTGTTTGTTTGCTGTGCCTTTCAGTGCCATAACGCTTAACACCTGCTAAACTTGGCTGGTGGTACCTTAACGGGGCAAGCAAAAGGCTTCTCTGTCCTCCATGGTGGCAGAGCTGTGGTGGCACAGCTGGGTGACAGAAGTCCTGGAGGCTCCTTTTTCTTTGGGGTTTGCTGAGGACACCAATGGGAAGATGTAAGGTTGGGAAGAGCCTGATATCACCACTGAGCCTGTGGACCAGGCAGAGCTTGAAGAGGAACAGCAGACAGAGAGCTCACATGCTCCCCAGTCAAAGGTGGGCAAGGATGTGAGAGTTCAGGCAAGGCTTGTCCTCTTGTCTATGAAACCGAATGCAAAGAGAACACCATGAATAGATCGTATTCAGACCCTTGCTTGGTCTGAAGAGCTCTCTCTGCATCTACTGCCAATGCAAATGTTGTCAGAACATCCTGTTCAGTGCTAAGAGGATTACACAACCCAAATAAGCAAAAGAAAATTCCTTTTTCTCTAAATGCCAAAGGGCAGTAGAAAGAAGATGAGGAAAAATGGGGAGCTAATTTCTTGCTGTTGTGAGAATCAAGTACCTCATGGGCCATATCATCTTATTCTGCTTTGAAGAGGGTACGTGACACTGTGGAAAAGATATCCAGGTATCCATTTATAAATCTGTGTACTGAAGTTTAGGGAAAGCTTACCTGAACTGCGTTCCAAAACTCAAATTGTGTTTGTATTTGTATTCATTGATGCTTGATCTGGAATGTTTTGGTGATTTTTTTCTTGCTTACTTTTAGGAGGAATAATATTTGTGTTTGCAAACATGTGGGCATAAAAAAATCCAATACTCTACCTCATTTATAACTAAACACACAAAAATCTTGATATTTCCTTAGGCTGGCAAAGAAATGTCTGCCAGATTCAGAAATGAGCTCAGTTTTTGAAACTGTAGCTCTGAAAGTCTTGTATAATTATTTCTCTCTTGATTTGTTTCCAGAAAGACTGCCAGATCGCCACACTGTGCAATTACAATTTCCAGTTCTCCATAGAAACCAGCCTTTCGATTGCTATTTAGAAATATTATTACAGAAGAGTAATTACAATGCTGCTGAAGAAGTCTTGGTAACACCTTTTCTCTTACTTAATTTTCAATGATTATGAACAACTAACTTTATTGGTATAGCTAATCTCGTATTTTATCATGGCCAGTGAATTACATTACACAGTAGAATTACACCAGCAGGATACAAACCCTATGTCTGCAAAGTATTGTAGAGGATATTCTTGAATTACAAGCCTTATAAAAAACAAAATCTCTTTACTGATTATATTAGTATATTAATAATAAATTCCTCAATAAATCATGGATAAGGAAACACAAACAATAAATGGTTGGTTGACTTCACTATTCAGTGCAAACACTTTAAATTTATGCACCTAGAGTTCTTCTAATGGTATTAACTTTAGAAAACTATATTGTTATTATGTTTTATTAACTTGACTTTGATAGAAAAAAAATTGTGAATTATGCTCTGTGCTGACTTCATATTGAGTAATACATATCCGAGTTACTGCAATCTTTTTCTGTTTAGGGCTTGTCACTATAATCCATAAAATATTAATCTGATGTTGAAATAAATTTACCAAAGTAATCAATCTTTGTCCTTTTTTCAAACCTTGAAACACTTTCAAATTTAATTTTCTAAGGAAAAATCTGCTGCAAGATAAAGAAATAGAGGAACCACAAGCAGATGTCAAAAAGATCCACAAGGATGGTGAACTAGTTCCCTGCTCAATTATTTTGCCATTATGAACTGAGTGTGAACTGATGGTAATTGAAGCGAGAAAGGCACTAAAACACTTTCCAAAGCAACATCTGCAACGAATCAAAGGAATGAAGATAAAATGACAAGGACATTTAATGACAGGATTGTCCCCCTGCCCGCCTTTCTGCTTAAAAAGGTCTGGCCAAATTCCAGTTCGAAATGATCCCAGCACAATGAGTATACCATTTCTGTGTGATGTGTAGCTGGGTTTCACAGAGATATTTGAAGAATGCAGTTAAGTATCTCTTTGAAATCTGGACGGTTCCCAAACTTTCCAGTGCTCATGAAACTCTGGGTTGAGCTCTTCTTCTTTCTCATTTTTTTTTCCACCCACAAAAATTTTCTGTATTTTTTTTTGTGAGGGATCATTGCTGGTAATGAATGCACATTGGTATTAAACCTTAAGAGGAAATTGAGTGTATGCAGGACCCTCCCAAGCCCCATGACATTCCTCCCCTTCCTCACAGCCCTCCCTAGTCCCTAGTCATACCCTCCCCTAACACACCACAGCCCCTCACCTGCATTAGGTTGGCATTCTGTTAGAAACAGAGACTTCCAAGAAAGACAGAATTTCTTCTGAAGGTCAACTTTTCCAATGTTCAGTTACTTTCATTGCTAAAAATGCACGTCTTATTTATAATCCTTTTATTTGCTTGTTCTGCAAAATTTCTTTCTCATGAAATTCCCAGTCATGATTAATTCATGACAAATTATCACATAAATACTGAATTTGATTTTCCATGTTTTCCAGGCTTTCTTATAACTTCTATCTGGTGTAGGCAAAGAACTGAACAAGGTATCATGCACTAGTGAATGATAAAACACTGTGAAAAGCCAAACAGTTAGAAGCAATGGTGTAATATTGCTAAAATTGTGATGCAAAAAAAAAAGACAGTAAAAAAAGTCTTTTAATCTTGAATAGATTTTGGATTATGTTTAGCAGAATGCTCACATTGAACTAATGAAATGAATAATTCTGTGATCTTAAGTTTAATATAATTTCACAGGCAAAATATTGATTCTGTGTCAGTTATCTTATTACCTAAAATTAGGATTGGAAAACATTCATAATTTTTTGCTGACAGGGATCAAATGAACAAAATTATTTCAGCTCATGGGAGGATGTCTAGCTGGTGAAACCAGGCTGTACAAGACAATAAAGCGATGAGGTGTTTGATCTGCAGTTCCCACATTGCATGGACATTTTTGCATAAAGAGTTTTTGGCTTCCTATCAAAGCTGTAAATACTTACGGGTTTGTAACTCAGTTTTTCAAAACCAGTCTGAATTCCTTCTGCCCCCATATGTATATTTTATGTTATTTTTTTTTTGTCTGAACTACCCTTGCCCCTCCCCAATTGTCCATTCACAACAGTTACATCATAAATTTTTGATCTCCTGTTTTTGGAGTTAGTTCTGAATCAACATATTCAGTTGTCATTGTATGAAATGGAGGGAACAGAATTAAATTTTTGCAGTTGTACATGTTCACTGTTAATTGAAAGATGCAAGTCATGTATCTTTTAACCTTACTTGAATATTGCTTTTTTATAAGAAGTAGACAAAAAAAATAAAGAAAATTTACTTTCCTAAGGAATACTTTCATTAAACTTACTGAAAACACTTGGTACATGCAAGACACATAATCTGTATTTTACTGGAATCAGTTTGACCTTTGTTACTCTTTTCAGTGGAAAGAAGACTCTCAGCAAAGGGAAAGAAATATGCACAGCTTTAGCTCAGAGCCCTCTGAAAGACACTGGGAGATTTACCAGGCTAAAGGGAGAAGAGATTAGATTTTTAAACTATTCCATTTCTACCAGGACTTTAGGAAAGTCAAGTGTATTTCCGTTTTAAAAAGCCGCCTGTCATGTCATGCATAATCAGTGTGAAAGGTGAGATTAGCGGGGTTTTTTCCACAGTAAATACAGCAATTACTGTTTTTTTGGAGAAGTCCAAAAGTATTCACAAATTTTGAGCAACAAGTTCTGAGTGAAAAAAAAAAAAGAAAAACCAGAAAATTTTGGATTAGCTTAACACATTTTGTTTCAGTATTTCTAAATTAACTTTGTTTTTTTTTTCAAAACAGTGAAATTAAATTTAACTTTTTTTTTTCTGAATTACAGAAAAACAGCCGTGAGCAACAAGAGGATTTGTTAAAAGAGGAGTTTAATATAATGAAAGTAAAAGGAAGCGTGAAATGCAACTGCAAATGACAAGATAGAAGAAAAAGTTTGAACAAGCAAGAAAACACTCTCCAGCTCAGGAAAAGGATGCCGAGCCTCAGCCTGTGGAGGTGAGCACAGCCTGGGGAGCCTTACACCCACGTCTCCCCGTTCCCCTGCCCACGGTGTTTCATGGGACCTCTTCTGTGTGATGCCTCTTCTGTATCAGTGGTGATGCGGACCAGGGACAGGCACATGTATAGCTCTGCTACGTGCCACTTAGAGCAGATCTCTGAGACATCGCAGCTCCCCAACAGTCCTTGCTAGAAGATGTGCATAAAGGGACGGTTGAGCCATAAACAAATATAAGAGAGTAAGGTAGCAATTGTTTGAAACACGGGATGTTTTAGTAGTCCTGTGAGCTCCTCAAGGGGGAAAAAAAAAAATATGATAGCAGTCAAAAGTTATGTATGAAATAAGCACATTTTTCCATATTCAGATTCCATATTTCTGTACCTGAAATTAGCTAGTGCACTGATAAACGAATTTACGTGGTTGATTTTAGAAAGGCAGTCTGTATATTGCTGCCATCTGTGCATCAAAACTTTTAAAAAGTAGAATAACAGAAAAAAAAATCACATTATAAATATTCTAAAAATGTGTGTGGGTATTCCAGGCTCTTAAACATTTTTTACCGTACTAGGTTTTCATTAGAATTTAGTGTAGGGTGAACAGGGTGAATTTCTAAACCTTAAAAGATCAGGCAGAAGAAAAAAAAATGATATCAAGTAAATCCCTATAAAAGCAAGATCACATCCAGAAGAAACATGTCATTTTGGGTCTTCCAAATACTTTGAAAAGAATAAAATGCGGTTTGGAAAGAAATGTGGTATGCTTTGAAATTCCAGCTGAAAAACCAAGGAAGACCTATTTGTTTTCTTTTGTCTTTTCATAGAGCCTTTCTGGATTTTTTTTTTTAGTATCTGTAAAGCATTTTCAGACCATTTTGTATGACAGGTTGAATGTGCATCGTTATTTTTGTTGCTAGGACAAATGAGATAATCGTAAATGTTTTGTCTACAAAAAGGAAGCTGCTATCAATTTTATGTGGGATATGCAATAAAGCCACGGGTGAACAAAGCCAGTGCACGTGGTGATTGCTGGGTGGGGATTAGCTGCTTCTGGTGGTGACTGACAGAAGAAACAAACTGGAGATTTTTATGGAGGAAAGCAGTTGTTTACGGATTTCACTTGTGTCAGTGGCAGACTTGTTGCAACAGATATCTGGGTGTCTCTGGCTCTTCTCTAAGTGTGACAGGCAGGAGGTAAATCACTAAGTCACACTTAGTTGTCAATGGTTTTGTGCTTTTAAGTCACCAGTGGCTCTGAAATTTCAGAGATAATACTGACTTAGGGGTGATCTGTAGCTCTAGAAGTGAGGTGGGAGACACCCCCATCCCCCTGCCATCTGGACCATGATAAGACCAAAGGAATCCCTGAGGTCAAACTTGGCCCAAAGAATCTCTTCAAACACCTGTGTCTTGAAAGGAATTTTCCATCCTTTCAGCTCCCACTTTTCTGCCAGGGAAGCACAATAAATGTGGGGACATGACTCAATGCAATCTTTTCTTAAAGCTGCCCTCGTCTTTCTGAATCTCTAGCCTCTCTCAGGGTTCAAAAAATAAAGAGTAAAAGACACAGGGCGAGTTCATGGCAATATCCTTTCACAGCTTCTGGGTATTGATGGTTGGGGTAGTAGTGGGAAGTAGTGGAGTTACCCCATCATAAGGTCAGGGCAAGTAAGAATGGTTTCAGGCAATTAAAAGAAGTAAGGACTCGGATTCCCTCTGTATCCTTATTTCAACTGTGCTTCATTTTAGCAACTACTTTTACTTCTTCCATATCACAAATAATTTATATTCTTTCAGCCACTGAGTTCATCATTTAAACAAGAAGGCATTTAGCAGTGCTGTTCTCATTCAGTTTAAGGATATACTTCAAGCACAAGATTAAATCCTCAACTGATGTAAAATAGTGCAGCCCCACTGGGTCTGGGAAAGCCACTTCCCTCTGTTCCAGCATCATTTCTGCTTCCATTACCTCCCGAAAAAGCCCTGGGTCCTCCCAGGAGCTCCCCTCATCACACTGCCTCCTCCCAGACAAGCTGAGGGCTGAGCGGGGTTGTCACGCAATGGACTTGTGCTGATGGCAGCCTGATGCTTTGCTCCCACAACCCGTGATGGTCCCCACTGCTGATACTGGCAGCAGGTTCCTTCTGAAATGGAAAGTATCTCACCCTGCTACTGACAGCCAGCACACCCCCACCACAGACAATGGGAACAACACTGGAGTCAGATTTACCCATGACATCCATCCCATCCTAGCCAGTGAGCACAGGCTGTCAATAAGCAGGAGGCTCATCTTGTGACTTTTATGGCGATGTAAAGCAGTTATGAGTCCACAGCATCTATGATCCAAAGAAAACTAAAGTGCATTTCACTTCTGCATTCAGGTCAACTAAACCAGTCCAGTGTTTTTCCTGTGAAAGTTTGTGCAACTGTATGTATTCTAGCTGGATTGCACTGGCTCACGTAGAGATTTAACTGAAATTTCCCTTTAGCATTACTTGAATGGATGACCAACCACATGCAAAACAAAAAAGAGAGAGCTGCATGTGACATTCACCTTGAATGCAAGACCAACAACATGCAAAACAAAAAAGAGAGAGCTGCATGTGACGTTCACCTTGAATGCAACAAATGTTTACTGTAAGAAGAGAAGTTGTGCTCCAAGTATTTTTCTATGTATGTTTCTTTTGCTCTTCTTTACTCTGCCTGACAAAACTAGGAAAGCAGGGCTGCTAAATAATATCCTCACAAATATTCCAAATATTCAAGCACTTTACAAATGTAAAATTGGATATGAATAGGAAAATGTGCCACATATCCTATCTCCCATATTAATATACCTGCAGTTTTCCAAATATTTTGATCTATCTCAACCACTCCTGCAATTCATAGTCATAATCAAGTTAGTTTCGAAACAGCTATTCCTAGGGAAGCATATCCCAGCAGAGTGAGAACGCGCTGTCTCATCTGTTAGTCCATGGTGGGGTCCAAGCATTTGGGCTCAGTCTACACCAGCTCTGGAATGATGGATTCTGAACAGTGCTTGGAAGGAACACCTTGTTCCAGGATTGTCAGACACGTAGCCCAGCCACCAGCCATGCAGCTGAATAAAGAGCAGAATCCAGCACTTTCTGGATTCAGGAAGAAACAAGAAACATCACTAACTACACTCCTGCTAGACCAACCAGCTCTCTCAAGACTGTAGTGAACTGGATGAACACCATAACCCTGTAACATCCCCTTCTCTCTAGTATGCCCATATTTCATGTCCAGCAAACTATTTGCTAGAAAGCCAGGGAAATGGCAAGCTGAGATTACATTTTGCCATACTGTCAAATATTTCAGTGAACTGGAAGCCGTTCAGGGAAGATGAAAATGAGACCAGAAAGATAAATCACTTGCAATCATGTAAGCCTGTCACAGACAATCTTAGGTGAGGAAAAAAGGAGAAGAAGAACTATTTTCAGAGTTGGATGAAAAAAAGGCAATAAATGAAGAAGAATTATTAGTTATTGTTCTATAAAGTGGAATTGCAAAAAGGGAAAAATATTTCTTTTAACTTAACTACATCTGAAAAATGGAAACCAACCACAAATTATGAAATGGTTGAAAAATCTCCCTCAACAGTGGACTATAGACCTTTTGAGTTTTGAAGCTTTTTTTCTCCCCTGTATTTTCCTTTCCATTCCCTTTTTTTTCCTACTTTGTGTATTGATCCCAGCCTTGCAAACTCAAGGCATTTAAAGAGCATTTGAATTCAAAGAAGTCTTCACATGAATACATATGGATTGACAAGAGTTCAAAGAAGGGTGAAAGAAGGCGGGGCATGTTGCCTGTGAAGTCAGAAATTTAGTAGAATCACAGAATCATAGAATACCAGGTTGGAAGGGACCTCAAGGATTATCTGGTCCAAACTTTCTTGGCAAAAGCATGGTCTAGACAAGGTGGCCCAGCACCCTGTCCAGCTGAATCTTAGAAGTGTCCAATGTTGGGGAATCCACCACTTCCCTGGGGAGATTATGCTCCATTGTCATAAAAGCTGAAACCCTCACAGCAGCACCAGACACAAAGCCAGAAGTTGATTAGCTGATAAAAGATAACTTGGACACCAATACTTCAGAAATTTACCTTCTGATCTATCCATAGAGACTACAGTCTCTACAGTATGGGAGACTGCAAGAATCATTGTGAATTGTTTGAGGGAAAGATTTCAAACGTAAAAATGTGTCATTTGAGTCAGAGTGAATCTTACACTCAAGGGAACCGTGTAACAGTCTGGAAATGCACAAAGTGAATAGACCCCAAGGTCAGAATATAATTACTTAGGAGGTAATGAGATGAGATTAAGAAGGGAATATTTAGACAGAATGCCAGGAAGAGCTTGAGCTACTTTGAAGTATTGAATAGTCTTGCGGGGAAAGCATGAAAACACAATTACTTGAAACATTTAAAACTGTAAGTATGCTGACATTTGCTATTTTTTTTCTTCCATGGTTCAAGTACAATGCAATTCAGATGCCCAGGTGCCGTAATAACGAGTAACACAAAGGACACTGCAGGTAGTGAGCGGGTTGCAACAACCATTAGAGAATTTTTGCCTGCTGTATCACCTAGTTGCAAAGAGCAGCAGGTTGTCTCAGTCCGGCCACGCTGTTATTTGTGTACGTGTATATCCCCTTCTTGAATGCTTATGGCTACCACCAGTAGCACCAATTAGCACTGGGAAGTGGCACTTTTGTGTTTGACATCTTAACAGTAATGACATGCTGCCCCTGGGAAAAAAAGAAGAGAAGGTACCTCTAGGGCTGGGGCACCACTGCCTTCTCCCACCTGTCATTGCAACGAGCTTGCGGCTGTGCAAAACGGGGCAGAGGGAGACAATTATTTTGAATCTTTCCCAGCCTGAGGATCTCATTTACCTCAATCCAGCCTG